>APFE031317863.1:0-77543 GCA_000404065.3 Pinus taeda | reverse complement strand
ATAAACATGAAGGCATGTACACACCTTGCCTTTCTTTGAAAATATGGGATCTTTGTATCAGCAAAGCAGAGCATATTTGGCATTTAAATTTGCCCATCATGAAATATGAAACCTATTGGTATAGGTACCCAACAAGGAGCAGTACTGAGATAAGCTGGTGGAGATGACTTAGACCATCCTATAGCGTTTGCAAGCATAAGGTTATCCAAGGCAAAGAAGAACTATTCCACCATCGAGCGCAAAGGGTTAGCCATGGTATACATGCTCTAGAAGTTTAGGCAGTACTTGATGGGTGGCCATTTTAAGATGTATACGGATCATTCCACATTGAAGTACTTGGTCAATAAGCCTATGTTGGGGGGGGGGTCTGCAGGTGGTTTTTATTGTTCCAGGAGTATGATTTTGAAGTTATTGCGAAACCTGGATGACTGAACGTGGGACCAGACCATCTGTCATGCATCAAAATAGGGGAGGATCCCACTAATTTAGAGGAGGGATTGCCTGACGCACAACCTTTTACAGTGCATGTCGTGGATGGTCATTTTGAAGATATCTTTGATGAGCACTAGTATTGCAATAAGGATGCTGCAACTCCTAGGCTACCAGCTTTACTTATCAACCCGGGGTTTGTACAAACTTGGAGGTGACAGTGCTATATGCACAAGTAAAAGTGAAGGTCCTGCCTATTGTCACTATTCATCTGGTGAGAGACCCCAAGGGTTCCAAGCCAAACTTCTATAGAGTCAGAAGAAGCTTTATTCTTTGATGGAAGAAGAGAAAATCTATTCTAAGAAAGCTACTCTATGGCAGTAATGAAGAAAAAAACATGTAATGTTAAATCACACAATATCCTAATTAACCATTTAAAAAACTATGCTAAGAAGAATTTCTAAATCAACACTAACCTCATGCTACTATATAAGCTACAAAAGTAAAGAGCATCAACCATACTAATGTGTAAGAAAGAAAACTAAACTAAATTTGTTTTCACCTTTTTTGGCTTTTTTAGGCAAAATCAAGTATGCAAATTAATTGTTCTTGTGGTTGTGACAGGTGGATGGAAGTTGATTGAGGATGGATAAAGGCTTATGGAGTGGTTGGATGGTGTGGAAGGGTCCTAAGAGGATTTTTGTGAATTCCTAGAGGTTCCCCATCAATTCAGCCTCAAAACAGGTTATTTCAGGAAAACCTACAGGATGTACTAGAAACCTACAGGATGATCTTGTAGGAATTACAGAAACCTACAGGACACAGCCGAGAGATAATTGTGAGGTGTTGGAGGTGTTGGGAATCTTAGAAAAGGTGTGTGATGAGTGAGATGGGGTGTTATAAGGTCTAGGAACACTCAGGAGTCAATATCCAAGATTAGAGATGGCTAGATTCACTCAATGTATCTAGGGGAACTTCAATAAAAAATGACAAAAACTAGTGAGGGTGATGGTGGAACACGAGATGGTTAGGGTTGATTAGGTGGAAGGTGGATGCTGGTGATGAAGTATGGGTCTCCTCCTAAAGTACCTAATGTGCTTAAAACATATGTGTTTCCAAAGAACTATGAAACAAGATACATTTTCATAAACTAGAAAAGCATGAATCAATTGTCTACATTATGCATGAAGAGAGTGCTAAAGAGAATGAAAGCATAAGTGAGATCTTATCTTAGAAATGGAGTAATGGAAAAATATGACAATGAAATGAACCAAATACTGAGTGAAGACAACAAACTCCAAAGCTCATGCAAGAACTAGAAATATGTGTTTTTGGGGTTGTTGAAGGGTCTCTTCCTCAAGTCATGGTCCCAAAGGGAGGAAGTGAGGCCGAGACAACTGTTGACAACCTTATGGTGATCATTTTTCTTCTTGCTAACATATAATGAAATAAGGCACAAATGGAAGTAAACTAACATACAACTAATCTAATCTACACTGTTGTAATGGAAATGCAGCTACTTAAGCAAATCAACAATTAAACTATGAATCTATGCTAACATACATGTACAATAAATAGGAGCCTTGGCTACTAGGGTTGGGCCCTAACCCAAAAGATTCATCCCTCTGAGTTAACTCAATGCTAGCTCAAAACAAAAATAATCATTATTATCAAAATAATGGATTACATCCAAAATTGTCACAAGTCTTGCAGCTCGAAAATAGGGTATTTTTTACAATAAAAAATATGAATCCTACTGAGGTCCTAGGGCTATATATTATACATTTGAAGTCTCCAACTACTTCCTTAGCTCAGCTTCCAAACTCGAGATAAAATGGTGCTTTGTCTTTCACTTGCTCAGCTGCCTTCTAGTCCTCATGATTTTCCTGTTTGCACTCTGATCTGATGGAGGAATATTCGAATGGAGGGGTAGTAAATGAGGAGGATTTACCTCCTATAATTCCTCTCCCTTTTCCCATTCGAGTTTTGACCGAGGACTTTGCCAAAATTCCTTGATTTTATCCTTTAATCCTGCATTCAATGCACATTAGACCACAAAGAAAAATATCCAACTCTAACTCATCTCATAAACAAAATATAATCAAAAGTATGCAATAAGTTATGCGAATAGTTGGTTTGACTAATCTAGGAGGTGAATTAAGGCCCATATAATTACCCAATGATGAGGCTCATCATCACCCCCTACTGAAAGCATTGTTCATCCTCTGAGCAACTTAGTCAATGTCCATGTCCTTCATGGCTCTGGTAGCCTCTCTGACATCCCATGCCTCTGCTATGGTCTCTTATTCTTGTTCATAGAAACCTACTTTCTTTTCTATCTCTTCCCACTTCCTCTTTTCTTCTTCTCCTTTCCTCCCTTCTAGCATCCCTAGGAGTAGTGGTGGACTGAGTTTTAGGCCTATTCAATTGACCTTCAACCTTCACATTGATTGCTTATACATAGGTGTCCTGTTGAGTGCCTCTCTCAACCTTTGAGGGTAGTGATATTCTCTTATCTTCAAGCTGTGTCGCAGTGTGTTCCATCTTCTTAGGCAGGAATATACTATCATCTCCTAGTAGCCTAAACATATCCTCAAAATATGAAATTTCTTGCTCTTTGGCAACAAGATATCTAGGTGCTAGCTGAGGTTCATTTGGAATCAAATTATGGTGTTGATTAGGGCCATGGGATTTGATTGTTTAGCTCTAATGAAAAGAGCCTCATTTTTCTCTCTAGTGTTATAGATCCATTTGGGCACATCAATCCCAACATCCAAATCAGTGTTTTAGGTCTCATCAAACCCTAATTTCAGTTGCTTCATGCCCTAAACAAGTCAACCCTTTGAATGCCTCCTTCCCAGACAGTTTCATGACTTGAGGACATCCAGAAACAGACTCTAGAGCACTTAGGATTCCTTTCACCTGCGCTAGGAGAGAATGAGCGAAATTCACATAGGTTTTGGGGAATATTCTTATCTTTTGGAGTCATCTATAAGGTTCCCTCACTTATCAACTCCTATGAGCTCGAAAATGGATGAGGAATGAGTTAAGGTGCATCATGTCCTCTCATCCCTTCCTCCATGGAACTAATACTAAGTATCGAAGGTCAGTCAATGTCACCATTTATGACAAAACCTCCTTCACCTTCCTATAAATTGACCACTCATCTAAGTGATCAGGGGTTGGATTAGGTTGAATTGTAAGGAGATAATGCTGCTATGAGATTTGGCTTTGAAGCAAGTATTGTAATGCTACAAGTTTGTCATGCTTTTGATGTGATGTGGATGGGATCCAAGCTAAAGGAATGGCTTTGAATCAGACACCAATGGTTTTAATTCCTTCTTCTATCTAATAAAGTGTTTGAACCTTTCTCCCATATGTTTGTATTGTTTCACAATGCTTATATGTGTGAGTTGTATATGTTTCATTTCACTTATATTCAATAGATCGTATGCTTTGATCGGTTCTTTGTTTTCTGTTGTGTTTAAAGGGTACTTCTCAAGCGTATTAAGTACGGGAAGAAGCGACAAGATCGATACAAGGGAGATGAGAGTAAGGCAGAACTACAAGTAGGTCTTCTCATCTTCTCATCTTATCTATTGCTTATAGGAAAAGTCTGAAACACTTTAAACTGTTGTTCTAGATACAACTAATTATCTAGGGAATTAGTATCTATCCGTAGATACCAAATTCTCCAAAACAAATTGGTGACTCCACTGGGGAACTATCACCTTTCCTAGTAGCTTATTCACCTCCTAGGACATTCTTGCAGGCCCTACTTGTGTTCATTGACTATATTTCATCTCTTTTGCAATGAATTTTGGTCAAAAATTATGGTTAGATGACTCTTGAGTGGCCTCTCTCAAATCAGTGCAGGCTTGGTTAGGCGACAGTGCTCTACAGAGCACCCTTGAGTGAGAGACAGTGATCTGCAATGCAGTTTGTCCCTCTTTGACCTGCGCTGATCCACCTTAGGTCAAATTCCCACCTTTGGATTGATTTTTTTCCAAACTTTTTCTGTTTGATTGCTTCCTGATTCATTAATGAATGTCATGTCTTAGAAAACAAGTTTCTATCTCCTTGTCTAGCCCTACTTTCATTTGATTGATTAATTTTTCTTTAATGTTTTCTTTGTCATTATCAGTCTATAGTCAAAGTTAGAATATAGTTGATTAATCTTCGTTCGAAAGAAAGTGTCATAAAGTATTCTTTCCTTTGAAATAGAATTATCATCAAAGTCTTCGTTATTCTTAAAGATTGATTGATTGTATGTGCATATTTCCTTTTTGTTCATCATAACATTAAGGGATTCAAAAAGAAAAACTTTCATCATTCATATTGTAGTTTGTGAATGATTGAAAGGCATAGCTAGGGAAATTGCATTAGATGTGCTCTTTGCTCTTTGTCAAAGATCTAATTGCTCTATCCCTACTAGATAAGGTCTTAATTGTTCAATTGAATAAAAATAATGCTTATCATATTATTTGCATTTTAGGAATTGCAAACATACATCACGTGGTGAACTTTGAAAGGAAAATTTTAAAGAAGATCAACTTTAAATTTATCTGAAGTTACCTAATGGAGCATTGTCACTTAACGAAAAACATTTAGAGGTCTAGGCTAGAGATGTGTTCTGGCTTCATAAAACAAAGCAGTTGCCGCTAACTTGTCTGCAATACATCCCGATTGTGATACCTCATTCCATGTATGTGATTATATTGTAGCTCATCCATGTACCTTTGGGTATATAGGGCCATGTTACAGTACATAAAGTATATGGGAATTCTCTCATTGTTTGGTTTTGCATCAGACAACGCTTATACGGATTGGGCCTCCATGTACTTTCAGGTATATATGGGAGGACAACACTAGGTTGCTATCCATCCTTAGGTAACCAAGTCAGCCACCTTGTACATTGTGGTACACCAAACACAACATTCGGGGAGATTGCTTGCCCATACTCCTTGGTTCGCCAGGAGGTATTCTGCAGTTCAAAGTTGCTTGGTAAACCTTTTGCCTAGATTATCCCTCTTTTGTTTTGTTATGTTACTTTGATTAAGATAAAATTAATTGACCATGGACAACATCCTCCACACTCACTCCTTAGATGGTCTTTAGGTTGAGACATATGGCAACAAATCTAGAGTCCACCGATCAAGGAATTCCTTTTGATGGGAATCCTAGTCCTTTTCCTCCTTTTGGAAATATTGGTGCTCCATATATGGCTACATTGTCCCTTCCAGGATTTACCATTGGCTTGCCAACATGGTTGTTTTCAATCTCCTTGGTTCAAAATGTCATGATTTCTCTGCAATCGCGAACTCCTCCAACTGGACAAAATCAACCTCCAGTTAATCCTAAAGTTGACCCTTTGCCTTCTGATGAGCCCCAATTTTGGTACAATTTGGGCTCATTTTGGCCTATTTTACTTGCTCAACCATTCATCTTTATTTGCTTATGCATGCATTTCTTAGTTTATTCATGTTGTTTGTAGGAGGAAGGTTAGACACTTTATCTACGTGATTAATGCATTTTGATTCCAGGTTTTGGCATTAAAAAGGGAGCAAGAGACAATGAAAAAGGGATAAGGAGACAATAAGGTGGCACTGCTGATTTTGTGGAGGGATGTCCACAGTCTTGGGACATTCCTCGTGATTCCCACCAAGAACTCCAAGCTCCAATCCATCTCCCCTCCGAGCTCAAGAAGCAACTAGCTGTCCTACATGAACAACAGTCATAAACTGTTCTACGAGAGCAGTAGTTATGACTGCCCTACAGGATCCGCAGTCAAACTCTAGTTGGACAGCCAAGCCCCTAAAATCAAGGGCACTCGGTGGCTCATCATTTTTTTGTATAAGTATGAAGGCCTTAGCCTTAGATGGTTGTTGAAACTCTCGCATTATCATTGTAGTTTCGGAGCACAGTTCTGTTTTGTTCCTTTTTATAAGCCAATTCGGCATGACATCAGTTTATGAATAAAGAAGGCAATTTGTGATCTATTTCTGAGTTTTCTTAGGAGACTATAGCTCTCAGGTTAGGGCCCAACCTGAGAGCCATAGATCCCCTCAGTTGTAGTATTGTTTCCATTTCATTTCCAGCACTTTAAGTTTTCGTTTACACATGCAATTCGAATAACAGGTTGATGATTTGGTTTTCTCATGAGTAGGATAGATTTTGCTTATGGTACAGTTGTTTCCACTTGCTTAGTGTAGCAGAGGATATATGCCATCAATTGGAGCTCCAGCAAAAGGATTGTTAAGGCTCACTACCATCTCTCTTGAAGATTGGGGTGCAGTCCATAACTAGCCACCAAAAACACGCATTACTTTACTTGATGATTGCTGCAATACAGTCTTGGTCTTGATTAGATGCTTCCTTGTCAGACACACCTGCACACACACTTCATCATAGTCTCATACACATTTCTCCTCGTGTTTTGGATTGCTGTTCATTGAATTCTCAGCATAAGTAATTTAAGTTGATGTATCTTCGGTTTGGTGACAGTCACAATCATTTGTTTCCTTTACACTCCTCTCTTTCCCATTCCATCACCATTACCTCCATCTTGATCACGCATGCAACCACATCCCCTCAACCCTCACTTCGTTCTGTCCTCTCCTAAAGCCTCCCATTCCTCATGTAGCTTCATTCCTTGGCTTTTCATCGACTTCACTTCAACATACTCCCTACACCCGTTTCCCATCTCATCCTTCCACTTCTGAGCCATCACCAGCCTGATCCCTACCTCGCATATCTCTTCTTATCATTCCATCACTCATCCATCACGTTAATCCTTCACAGTAGATCATCCTGTAGCAGTTTAGAGACATCCTGTAGAAACCCCTGAGTATTCTGTAGGATCCCCTGCAGACATCCTGTAGGAGGTCATTCACTCAGTTGCCGAGCTTCTAAACGTGGAAAACCTCTGTGGATGGACGCCAAGGGTCCATAGGGACCTCACCTAACCTCCCCAACCTGTCCCATGCTTTCCTTCCTTCTCCATCCAATCTGCACAACCAAATCCTAATAAGCACAAAATCACAATCATTCCACCTACTTAATGAGAAAAATACAAAAACATGTCTTTTATGATGCAGGCAGTTTAGATCCATGCATTTTCACTTATTAGAGATAATAGCAGCAATGGTAGAAGTTTCCTTCACGTTCTTTGCATTATAGAAGTTAGACTAGTCGAATTAGGGTTTCCTAGGGTTACATGCTTTGATTTGCTTTCAGTCATTTTTGTCAAGTAGATTAGTCTCCTTTGAGCTAGCTTTCATCCATCATTGATAAAGCTTCTTCTGTGAGCCTATAGAAGTTGGTTTGAGCCCTAGCGGACTTGTGCCAGCTGACCAAGTGACAGCTGCGACAAGAGCTAGTACTTGTGCATATAGCACCGTCGCTTCCAAGTTTGTACGAACTACCGGGTTGATAAAATGAGAGACAGGAAGCCCCAGGAGTTGTAGCATTATTGCTACAATACTGGAGCTCACCATCGCCCTGAAAATACTCTGGGGAAAAGGGAGCAAACAGGGGAAAAACTCCATTAATGAAAAGGAAGAAAAGCCCTCAGGCTGAGGGGGAAGCTGCTGAGCCTCTATCAGGAAGCGGAGTCCGAGTATGGCGACGCTCAAACCCCTGCTGGGTTCCTGGCGAGAGCCCTCATGGGATAAGCCAAACAAGTGGAGGACGCTGGTGCTGAGGATGGCACCTCCGCCGGCTGAGCTTTGTTGAAAAGAATACCACAACCGCGAGCAAAAAACAGGCAGACCGAAGACGTAGACAGGACCTGGGAGGGGAGGCGCCGCGGGGAAGCAACGAACCCAGGCTGCGACGGAAAGAGAGAAGCCGGACCTGCAAGAAACCCCAGTCGCCGCCATTTCTCGAGCTCTCTCTTCGCCTAATCCGAAAACTTATTCTTTAAATCCTAAACATCAATCATCCTAGGAACATTAAATAATTGCAATCATTCTTAGGTAAAATATTTTTTCTTAGAAGATTCATTTCTAACTTAGCAGAACTAATTATATATTTGAATAACATGTTGAAAAAGGATTCAACACTTTAGTGGACAGTAGAGGCTATTAAGCAATCTTTTGAAGCAATCAAAGAAGCCCTTACTAAAACACCTGTCCTCATAAGTCCTAATTTCAACAAAGACTTCATAATTTTTTCATTTGCTTCAGAACACACTATTGTAGCAATCTTGTTGCAAAATAATGATGAGGGTTATGAAAAAACCATCACCTTCTTCGCTAAAGCTTTGAGAGATGCTACTCTAAAGTATGATATAATGGAAAAATTAGCTCTTGCTTTAGTGAAAGCCATAAAGGATTTCAGAGTATATATTTTGTACTCTCACATAATAGCATATGTTCCAAACTCAGTTGTAAAGGACATTCTAACTCAGAGTGGCCCTGATGGAAAAAGAGGCAAATGGATTGCCACCATACTAGAATATGACATTGAGATCAAGCCTACAAAATTGATTAAAGGCCAAGGTTTAGCCAAAAACTCATGACTGAATCGAACTGTCTAACCTTAGACATAAATGTCATTGCTGCTATAGATGATCAGGAAGATATGGCGACTCCACAAATCAGTGAAGCTTTCATAGATTCACCCTATTATGCAGACATTATTTTCATTTTACTCAACTTACAAGCTCCTCCTGGTTCATCTAGAACTAAAAGTAGATTCCTAAAGAGGAAAGTAATGAAATATTGTATCTTAGACAATGTTTTATTTTGGAAAGATAATGGTGGCATTTTGTTAAATTGTTTATTAAAAAATGAAGCTGACAAAGTCATGCAGGAATTTCATGCAGGGGATTGTGGGGGACACCTATACTAGAAAACAACTGCTGATAAGATTTTAAAGGTAGGTTTTTACTGGCCCACCCTTTTTGCAGATGTCAGAAAATATGTGACCTCCTGTCACAAATTCCAAATACTTGAAGGCAAGAAGAAACTCTTACCATTACCACTCAAACCTATCTCAGCAGAAATGCCTTTTCAACAATGGGGTTTAGAATTCATTGGGGAAATTCACCCACCCTATTTAGCCCAACATAAATGGATTTTGACAACCACTGATTACTTTACTAATTGGATAGAAGCCATCCCTTCTAGACAGGCTACATATTCTGTCATCATTTCATTCATTGAGAACAATATCCTTTCTAGATTTAGATGCCCACAAAAGCTCATCACTGATAATGATGCTTCCTTCAAATCCAAGAAAATGGTAGACTTTTTTGTAACCGATACCACATTACCCTTGGACATTCCACGACCTATTACCCTCAAGGTAATGGACTTGTAGAATCTTGAAACAAAAACCTTGTTAATATCATCAAGAAACTGTTAGAAGACAGTAAGAAGACATAAAACAAAAAGTTGGTTAATGCCTTATGGGAAGACATACTAACTACAAAAAAGTTTATTGGTACATCTTCTTATCAACTAGTACATGGAATGGATGCTGTTTTTCCATCCTCATTAGGAGTACCAATTATGAAAGTGATTCAAGAATTGCAAGTAGAACCAAATGATATCCAAACGAGGATAAATCAAACAATACATTTGCAGCAAACCAGGGAAGAAGTCTATGAAAAATCCCAAGTGATCCAAGATAAAATCAAAAAGATTTTTGACAAAAGAACCAAAGCTGATGATTTTTACATAGGTGACAAAGTACTTAAATGGGATTCCAGAAGAGAAGAAAAAGGTAAACATGGTAAATTTGATTTCCTATGGCAAGGCACTTACATCATTTATGGTTACAGAGGTAACAATGCATTTTTCTTGAAGCAGTTAGATGGAACAGATCTACCAGGTGGACCAGTCAATGGTAGAATGCCAAAACATTACTTTTCCCTAGATTAACATCAGTTCATTTGTTTACTTTGCTCATTGTACATAACTTTGCAAAGTTTAGATTGGATTGGATGATTACCTTTTGAGGTTGAAGCTCGAAGAGAAGGCCCTAAGCTTTGAAAGATGTAGCATCATATGTATGAATAAAGAAAATCACAAAAAAGCAGTTACAATGCAAACACAATCAAAGTTTCAAAGGCTATTGATCTTAAAGTTCTTGACATTTCACTAGGAAATGCCATCCCCATGTGGAGCCACTGTTAGGGTCCTATAATAATAGAATTCATAATTTTGGATTAACTATGATTAGTCTTGTAATATCGTACATACTTTTTCTTTCTGCAAAATGTTTTCCCATATTAAAAATAAAAAATGTAAAGAGGGTGAAGTCCTAAAATAAAAATCAAAGGACTAATAAAAGAAAAAGATAAAAAAAGAGTATAAACTATAAACCCCACCAAAATAAGATAAAAAATAGATTCTGAGAGTGATGCAAATTCAAATGCCACTACTTTTTACTTTACTTTGCAAAATAAGATTGTGTGCAGCTTGTCAAAAATACCACAATCCATGATGGTCAAATAATTTAATTTTTGATTCATTCATGCTTTAAATTTCATGCTGATAGATAGAGAATAAAGATCTAGCCAAACTGTTTAATCTTGGCAGATCAATAGTTAGGTAGAGAATAATAATGAGCTCAAAAGTTTAATCTGATCCATTCGAAAGTCATAAGGTTAGAATTAGATAGTTTGCTTACAAAATAAAAATAAGTAAAGGGTCAGCAAGCTCAAATGCACCCAGTAAATGAAGAAAAAATGTTAGGGTAAATGATAAGTAGCCAGAAGAAGTTTTCACAAGGCATGGAAAGCATCAATTGGTTTATTTCATATTACTAACTTTCTTCCAAACTCATTTACCCCTTGTAAAATTATCCCTTCCCCTTCATTTTACCTTTGCCCTTATTTCATCTCATTTTCCCTTGTAAAATAACCCTTTTTCCACTTATTTTACACCCTCCCCTACACATTTCCTTTAAAACCCACTAAAACCCCCTTATTCTAAGTTTAAATAATTAAAATGTATCGGGCCCCATTCAAAAATCCTCCCCGATACCCTTTTAACTCATATCCCTAGTAATTTTTCCTCGCATTCTATTTTAATTAACTTGACCCCACACCCCGACTCATCCCTCACAACTCCACCACCCGATAACCCTCCGATCACCTACCTCCAGATCCAATAGCTCGCATTCCATATCGCATGCTTCGACATCCGATCTTTAACATCTCAAAAGAGCGCAAGATAAGATGTTTTCCCCACCTGCCTTTTTTCTATGCGACAACCCCACGTTATATCATGTCCTCCAAAATAATACCACCCTACCACTTTAAAGCGGTGCGATACACCACCTTATCGCCTCCTCGCATCAGATGAAACCACCTTGTTGTTTAAATTTAACCCTGCGCCCAAAGATTAACTACTGTTGGTTAAAAACATAAAATCTACCCTTTCCAATCTTTTCATTGTTATTTTATTAAGGATTGCAGAAAAGAACCTCTGCCAACCTATTCTAAAGTGCTAGAAGAGTTGATGAACTATTTTAAGCTATTTCACAACCAGAATTCAAAATTTTACTACTAGAAGATGCTATCGACTCTGATTTGAAGCACTATAAAGACCATTGAAGGCTCAGAAAGCCTCCGCTGCCCCTAAAGAACCCTTCTGCATACAAAAGCTTCATTTTTCTAGGCATTCCTAAAGTGCCGAAGGCCTGTACTTAAGATTTGCACAACATTTCTAATTGGATTAATCAAATTGAACCAATTTAAAAGCCTTGCTGACCTAAAAAAAGTCACTGTTGCATCCAAAACCCTTTTGCAGACTGTATTCATATTTTCACACTATTCCAGAGGTCCTAAGCCTACTTCTTAAGCCAGATAGTGATAAATTGAATAAATAAAAAAAATCTACGGCTTCCCAAAACATTCTGGATGTAAAACCCCTACAAACTCTTCATCTAGATATTGACCACCTCCCATTGGCCGATAGAGATTTCTAGATCAAAGGCACAGCCTCCCCTAACAATATGTTAAAACTCCACTGCTGGAGCAAAGATAAATTCCTCAACCAGAATGATGATATTCAACTATGGGAGTCAAATTTACCCAAATACTTGTTCCCACAAGTATACCAGTTCCCTGAAATCATCCACCTATGCCAACTCTGCTATTTCCCAAGTCAAAGAGCCATAGTCTCTCCCAACCAACAAATTTTGTTCACAATCACTGCAAGATCAACAAATGAAATGTTGCAGATCCAGCCAAAGCCTAATGAAGCCCCATTTTCTATTGAAAACCTAATTGATTTGTACTTAAAGATGGACCTTCCCAAGAGATTCCAAAGTTTTCAAACTTTCCTCCTAGAAAAAGCTCAAGTTCCTATAGACAACCCTTCATATTCTGCCACCATTTTCTCTAAAAGAGCCAGACAGATTGTAACCATTCTGTCATGTATTCTAGGATATAATACTGATGAACATGTAGATGTGCCTATACTTGGTTTCCTTTCTATTTTTTGCCCAAGCAACCCTCCAGCTACAATTTTCAATTTTGCACAATTCTTAGCAGACAGAATCCATGATCAATTGATCAGATTACCACATGAAAGAGTATTCAAATTCTCTTTAGTATTGTTCCATATGTTTCTATACTTACAATCAGAAAGGTTTAGAGTTAACATCAAAAAACTGGACACTAAGGGCAATCCTAGATCTGTTATCTTTTGGACACCCTTAATTCGAAAATATTCCACCGATTTCAGCTACAAGGATTTCATTGATTCATTTGTTCACCCAGTTGTTGACATGCTAAGGAGTAGCAATCAACCCAGGGTCAATGATGAAATAAAGAAATTTTTGCAGTTGTCCAAAAAGATTAGAACAGGAGACTGGTATTTATACTGGAACTACACTGAAATTAGGGTGTATAGATGTCAACTCACTCCATATAAGCTTCCCAAATATCTCCCCATGAGGATATTTTCACTAGAATATATTAGGTAGATCATAAATTTAGATGATGTTAATTTTCTATCAGCCAAGATGAAAACACAATTTAAAATCAAGAACCAGCTTGGTCCTTTTATTTGCAATAATAGGGAGGTTGGAGAGGAAGCTAAAGATGTTTATAAGAGATGAAGTTCAGTGATAGTTTCAAATGGCAACATGATCCTTTGGGTGTCATAAACAAACTGAGACTCAAGTTTAAATTGAGCCCTTTTATGCATGAGTCCAAGCCAGAGATTGAAAGATATGCCAACCAGTTAAAGTGGTTGGAAAACACCTTATTGGATATGGAGGAGCAGATGGATACTAGTTCCTTTCTACATACTCCAGCCCTACAGGACAAAAATGAAAAAATGACTAGAGAAGAAGGTTCTTGCTCAAACAAAGATACAACAAATAACAAATTTGAAATGATGTATAGAAAAATAACAAAGTTGAATCTAGTAAATGAGCAAGAAGAAGTAATTGATACAATTGAGATCATTAATATAGACATTGTAATTAAAGAAAATGCACTTCCACCAGTTTCAAAGGAAACTCATCAGCCTTCAACTTCTAGTGCTCAGATCATCGAGAAGCAGCATAGTGTTGAAATTCCTTCTTCAAGTAAACTAATGGACAGAGAAATAGACATTAAAGAGAGATGCAAAGATATTAAGGCCAAAAATGAAGAAATAAAAGATGAAATATATTCACAGTACTTGAAGCAGACTCTTGGCAACCATAACAGAGGACTTTTTGCATTTGATTATAAGACAGGAAAAATGCAGATGACCTTTTTGCAGCCCACAGTACAACATCCTAAGTCATCAACATATTACAAAAGGAAAGATTATGAGATTCTTGCCAAAGATGTTCATCTTATAGACCGAATAGAATTTCATAAGCAAGCAGGAGAAATGCTATACTCAACTATGACCAAAAAAGCTATGAGTGTACAACAACTACAAAATTCTCTAGGGAATATAAAAGAATAGTTAAAACTAGAGAAGGCATCCTCACAAGCAAAGGATAACAGAAATAAATCACTAGAAGGCTTGGTTATTGAAGTGGGATATGATCCGAAGAATGTCAAAGGTGCAGAAGAAATCATTAAGAAAAAGAATGCAGACATTGCTGCAATGAAGAAGCAGCTAAAATTGCCTCTTACTGAACATCCACAGACCAAGGAAGTTCTAGAGAATCAAAACCAAAAAGATGAGACGATGAACTTCATTCTTCAGTTAACTGCTCAAATAACAGAAATGGAAAATGAGATGGATAATTTAGTGCAAGAGAAAGAATCAATCCTTGCCAATGCTATTCATATAGTTACTACAGTGGTTGCTTCTACTTTAGCAGCTTCACCAGCCACAACAGTTCCAGTAGCTACAACACTTCCCACTACATCAACAACTACATCAGTTACAAATCATCTACAACAACTCATCCGAGTGATGAAGCAGGTAAATTAATCAAAGCTATGCAGGATATGTCCATCCAAACAAATGAAATAAATAGACTTAAAGATAAAATAAAAAGTCTAGAAGATGAAAAGAAGTTGGTACAAATCATGCATAAATATGAAAC
Organism: Pinus taeda; assembly: GCA_000404065.3. Lineage (NCBI taxonomy): Eukaryota > Viridiplantae > Streptophyta > Pinopsida > Pinales > Pinaceae > Pinus > Pinus taeda. The sequence goes on along the minus strand of APFE031317863.1, from coordinate 62,600 downwards.
ACAGAAGTCAAACAGATTGACTGAAAGAATACAAAAGTTAGAGAAATAATTGACATTGAAAGAACCACCGGTCCAAGCAAAGTAGCAGCTGTGGGCCAATATCATTAACTCAGTTAATGATATTTTGCCTTCTATATAGGTGATATTTGAGCAGAATGATTTGATCAAAGAAGCTAGTGAGGCAATTCAAAGGGTAAGAGCCGAAATTGGAAATAAGCTAGAAGAAGCCTCTAGAATAATCTAGTTCCTTAATTCAAAAAACAAGTATGAATTGTAGGAGCTTGGAATAACTGACAGAACATAAACCATACTAGAAGTAAGGAAAGTAATCACCAAAAGGAATCTGATGATACAACTTGAGGAGAAATGGCAAACAATGGAGCTAGAAATAGCCAGAATCATGGTCAAATTTGATATTTTGAGGCAGAAAGGTCTACCTAATCCATTGGTGATTAATGAAAAGTTGATGAAACATGAAGATTATGACAAGAAAATTAGAGAAGTGGCTAAAGGACAGTCCAACAATTCCTCCATGAAAGGAATTCCTACAGGAAAAGTGCTTTGTCAGATTTTTGAGAACCTCTTTCACCTCCAGCATGAGGTAAAACATCTCTTTATAAACAATCCTACTTTTTCAAAGTACATAGAAACTGATGAAATGTTTAGAAGAATTGTAAAGATTAAATTACCAGATGCAGAGTCTTGGGAAAAGTTGAATGATTTACTGTGAAAATGAAACGTAAAACAGTGAAAACATAACAGTCAAGGTAAAACAATAAATAATAACAAATCAATTAAGTTAAAGAGTATCAGATGAAAGACAGAGTTTAAAAGTCAAAGGCAAAGTAAAAGGACAGCTAGCATAAGGCAAAACAACAAAAGAGATAAAGCAGCAAAATGTCAGTGAAAGCAAACAACAAAGCCAAATAAACAGGGACAACTTGCATTAGTTAGGTAGCTATCTCTATCTTCTTGAATGAAGATATTTCATTTTCCTTGAATAATTCCTAAATCAGTTTTATGATATTTTGTAATATTTTTTGTATAAATACTTCACAATTCGAAGTATTGGGTGTGGATTTCTTAACATTTCTATAGTGGAACTTATCTACAACCTGAGGGTTTATTGTACCATTTTCAAGTCAACAGACTGGACGAGTAATAAAGGAATTGCAATACATGATTCATGTGTTGGGAAACTTCAGTGAAGTATCTTTCAATTGTTCAAATTGTTATTTTCTTAAGTATTCCATAAACTTGTATGCTTTCCAAATTTAAATGTTACAACATGAATATTATTGTAGAATATGTTTAATTACACTCTGTTCTGAACTGTTATTTATTTTGATGTTTTCTTCTGATATCCAGAGTAGGGAATTACTCATTTCTCCCTAGTTTCGATTGACCTCTTTCATTTCCCTCATTATCTGGTTTGAGGAATCCTTAATTGCTCCTTGATCCCGATTGAAAACCACTTCACCCTTTAGCCTAAAAGATATGAATTTGCTCAGCTACCTTGCCCTGTGGACACTTCCTTTAGAAATTGATTCAGTCCTGTTTTCTTGACACATTGACTCCATAGCCCAATGGAAAGTAAATAGTCTACTATCCATCTAAGTCAGTAATTCCACCAACAAATCAAATCCAAACCGAATCAAGCTTACATTACTAGCCTACAATCAATTAACTCAACAAAGTTAAGTCATTAAGAGAGAGCCCTCTTTGAGTGTTAGGAAGGGTAGATCCTGATCTAAAAAGTAGGTTTGTGGTTACCTCTATTATTTCATTAAACACAACATAAGAACCCTAGGGAAATTTTGGAGTGATAACAATGAACAACAAGTTTCTTCCACACAGTCAAATCTTTACACAAGGAATACCGTACTTAAAAAACTATAAATCCAAAAATCATAGATATAAATTAAATTAAATTAGTTCTAATGTTGTTGAGCAAATTTGTTTTTAATGCCTATGTCTTGAATCTAAACATGCTATGAACTAGTTGCTATTTACAAATTGAACTACAAGAACTATTTTGCATTGAAAACTACTTGACTATAGCGATTTTATGATAACGTTTTTTATTTGTATTCGAACACATGCTTTGAACCTTTATTTTATATTGCATACTTTGTTATTGATTAAAATAAAAATTAACATTATTGCTAATTGCAATCCATCTTAGTTAAGATTTGATTAAATTGTTTGAGTGCAGATTGTGAATATGTTCAATGACGCAGAAATTGAACTTGCTAATATAAAATATTACCAATAGTATTAGCAATAAAATCTTTTAATGCGAAGTGCGAAGTTTCGCAAAAAAAACCTTATATGCACATTGAACTTATTCCTTACAAACAAAAATCTTGCTCAATGAAATGCGATTTTGTACATAACTTTGTGTGCATTCCACACAACTTTTACTCAATTGACCACTGATATGAATTATCTATAACTAAAGTATTAGCAATAAAAGTGTTTGGTGCAAAGTTTGTGCAATCAAAGCCATAGGCAAGTTTCTTTTCTCTTCTAAGATTATCAGATGACTTATTTTTTACTTAATTGGCTACTGATATGCATTATTTATAACTAAAATATGAGCTATAATATTAGCAGTTGGCGTAAAATGCGAAAATCCACACAATGAGAACTTCCACAAGAGCCTAAACAAACAATATTCGAAATATTAAAAAATAAGAATTATTTACACTTAAAATATTAGCAATAAATTCACCTATGTCTCTACATATAGCGTGTTTGGAGGAAGATGTGCAGACGTTGTTGTGTAGAGAAATCGATGCGTAAAAAGCATGGGTTAAGACAAAAATGTAGACAAAATGTAGACCCCACTTAATTAGCTGCAAAGATAGGGAGATATGCTAATCCAGGTGGATGTTGGTGGCCACCCACCTATCCACTAAGATCCCCACAACTGTCTCTTTCAGTTTTTTAGTTTCCTTAATTGTAGCACAATTTACTATTTTTAGTAGTTTTTCAGGTCCTGAACTTCCGGAGCCGTTTTGAGGCCCTAAACTATGCTTTTTGGGAAAATTGGGAGCAACATGGATCCATGGACTGATGTTTCTTTTCCCAAAGTTTTAGTTCTCAGATAGATATTTCTAATGAGATATTGTGAGCGTCAAACAAAGATCGTATGCCAAAGTTACAACTCTGGGAAGTTGATGTACCAATTTACCCAAACAAGGCCTACAGTTTGGCGTTTCATCTTTTAGGGTTAGGTTTTTGGATGTTTAGTGTTTTTCGTTGTTTCTCAACAATAAATAGGTCTCCGAGTCTCATTGTAACATAGTTCAGAGGCATGTAGCTGCCACATCTCTTCTTAGAGTTAAACTACCATTTCCCTAGCTGGTTTATTTCCATTGATGTTTGTAAGCATATTTCAGTAGTTTACATTAATGAAATGAAGTATTATTTCCGCTGCATCTCTGTGTTTATGGTTATCTCTGTGATTTGTTGCGTTCCTGTATAAATCTAGATCAATGGTATCAGAGTGGTCTGCTCTTTCTTTGTTTTTCTTTGCATGTCCCCAATGAGGTCAGGATATAAGGAGTTAGGGCTTGAACTGGTCGAACCTTTGCAAGACCAGCCCTGCAAATCCTGACGACCTCCCACGGCGGATGAGAAGAAAGATGAGGGGGTAAGAGATCCTATCAAAATCTTGCTCGAAGAAGCCCTCGAGCGAAAAAGGAATGCGATGATGGAAAACTTTGCCCAGATCCTTCAGGAGCTACCCGGAGGTGACGCATCGGCTTCTAATAGCTACTCTGGAAACGCCACACCCTTTAAGGTACAATTTAATTTTGAAATCCTCATTTTCGAGGGTCAAATAGACACAAATGTTGTAGATAAATGGTTAAATATGTTAGAAGGGTATTTTTTTTTTCATGATTTTTCCAACCAGGAAAAGATTATTTTCGCTCTTCTCAAAGTAGCCCCCCACGTCAAGGACTGGTGGGAAACCTACTGCGAGCAGAAGGATGAAAGTGCAGGCTCACTATTTTCTGCTGCACCCACTTGGAATTCATTCTGGGATGCCATCAAGGAGTAGTAATACCCCGTCAAAAGTTATGGGGACAAATAAATAAAGTGGACCACGCTGTGGCAGGGAAGGGACCAAGATGTGTCAAAGTTCACAAAAATTTTTCATACCCTTCGCACATAGTTGGGTATCAAGGAATATGAATTGTATTTGGTACTCAAGTACTGCGGCTACCTCCACAGGTACATCCAAGACGAGATGGAGTTCCTGAACATCTCCTCACTCGGCACGGTGTACCAATACACTGTCAAAATTGAGCATAAGTTTAAACAAAAGAAGGAGACTTTGGATCTGCAAATCCAAAGACCAAAGGACAAAGCCAAGGCGGGGTGAGCCAAGACAACCTGTTGAAGCTGCAAGAAAAGAACAACACCATGAAGTCGAATAAGGGCACAAGAAAGTGGTGTGAGTTCCATAAGAGCCCCACTCACAACACGTGAGTGTCAGACCAAGGAGTCGCTGGTGGCCAAGTTGAAGGCTTCAGAATCAGATGTATGTTCTGACCCTGAGTCAGAACTCGACAAGGGTAATGGAAAAGGGAAGAAGATCATTGATGCCGAGCCCAGCGCCACTTTAGCCACCGCCAAGATCCAGAAGAATGAACTGTTTGGTCAATTTAGTATGTCCTAAATTGCTATTTAAAATGTCAATCCGGGATTCGTAAACTGATGAAGTGAAGTGCACTGTATGTGCAAGATAACCGTTTTCTTAGTCTTTTGTCGTTTTTGAGTTTTTTTTTTTAGTTTGTTTTTGGGTTTATCTTCTGTGGATTCCCTAGTGTGAGATGGCGAAATTGAAAGTTAAGTATGGATGGTGATGGTGATTTCTACAATTATTTTCCAAACTTAAAAGTTCTCAAAAAGAAGGTTTCCAAACTAACTGTAACGAAATCAATTCTCAAAAGGAAGTAAATGTACCAAAATAGTGAACTAGTGACAGTGGCCCAGTATCCTTACTGCTGTATGAAAAAGAAAATAAAAACTGAACTTAAAGCAATTCAAAGATTGAAAGCAAAGCAAACTAAATCACACTACTTAAACCCATATTCTGACCCTTCACCTTTCGGCTCACTCCGGCTATAGGAAGTAATCATAAACAAGCTGAGTAATATGATATCTAAATTTTAGGAAATTAAATTGCATAAAAGGAAACTAAGATTTAACAACTCATTCATATTTCAACTCTTGAAAATGACATAAGTAATTCAATCTCTAACTTGCAGGAAAGCAAACTAAATCATACTACAACAAGTAATATTCTGATTCCTTACTAATTGAGTCGCTTGGCTATAGAAAGGAAATCATAAACAGGTAAGTAATATGATGTCTAAGTGGCAGAAAAGTAAATAAGCAAAAAAAAACTTGAAAGAAATGACAATGTTGGAATTAAACTCAGTAAATGAAAATCAACAGAAAGGACAAGATTATCTCATGTCAGTAGTTATCAAAAATATGTAAATTTGCCCGGGCTGCCTACAAAAACCTATAAAAGAAGCACTGATCAGCTAACAGTTATGAAAAAAACATAAAGGAAATATGGACAGCAATGAACATGAGAACAACACAATATATATACAAGCAATGATTATAAAAAATAGTAAATGGAAGCAAGTAAGAAACTATACAAAGCTTTGGTGTACAGGGGCACTCTGCAACCTCGGCTAGTCAATTACTTAGTCACAAATCGAATTCAGGAATGTTGTCTTCTCATATATTAAAGTGCAATAATAAAGCAAAGTAAAGTACAATACAGTGGGCTGATAACAACAGTCAAAATTACATCTCCAAAAGCTAGCTATCCAGCGTATATCAACGCGTTATTTATAAGTGAAAATGCTGCAACTAATTCCTAGATTTTATGCTGCCAAGAGACACGTAAATCTCCACGGCCCGAGATCTAGCGTTATGGTCATTATGACAGTTGAATCCATGGAGTGTTGGCTGCTCGATTCAGTTCACGGGCTGATCTACAGTTGTGCCAGTACCTCAGGAAACTAAGGATCGTGCCATGCAAACCTTCATGTGGGCAAAACAGAGCCGTGCCATAATAAAACTCCTCATTTGGCCCTTCCTTTGACCGTCGTTGACCATAACCGTTTATGAGTGATTTGGCTGAACTGAGGGGACACACTCCATGTACACGTCACTTGCAGCTTTCCCATGTGGCTGGTTTCTCCATTGGACACCTGTAAAATAGCCTTTAACAAAATGGCTGCGGAAACTTGGGCTGGCTGCGGAAAGTGACAAGTTTCCGCAGCTGTTTGAACAAAAAGTTAAATCAAACAACAATCATGAACATAGTTAGGAAACCATTTCATAAGCTCTTTTTAGACTAATATGCAATGATTTGATAGCTTGGTGGATGAAGTAAATGGAAAAAGAAGGTTGAAAGGGTATATAGGGAAGTGCAGGTTTGGGACTCAACAATACCCTTGCATCTGATTCATCTTACGCAATAGTGTTGACGCAAATTAACGATCAAAACTTGGAAGCACCAATCTCATTTTATAGTTCAAATCTTCAAGGTGCTGAACTTAATTACTTAGAAGTTGAAAAACAAGCCTTTGCTGTGTACAAAGACATTAAACACGATAGTCCCTTTCTCTTAAAAGCTCACACAAAAATTATAGTACCTTTTTCGGCAGTAAGATAGTTACTAGTTCAAAGGGAATTAGGAGAAAAGAGAGCAAATTGGGTTACAACATTACAAGAATATGACCTGGAAATAAAACCAACAAAGATTGTCAAAGGCCAAGGTTTTTGCAGGTTGTTAGCAGGAGCTTCAAATATTCAGGAACTTGAAGGTACAAAAGATACTGAAAAAATCAATCAGATAAGTACCACTAATCCTAAACCTCAATACGCAGATCTGATTTTCTATTTCAAAAATGGATATGTCCCTTCTGATATTTCCTATAAAAACAAACGTGCCATAAGATTGAAAGAAAAAAAATTCATAATCATAGATGATGTATTGTTTAGACAAAATTATGGTTCAATTTTGTTAAGATGCTTAGAAAAACCTCAAGCACAAAGGTCTTGCAGGAGCTACGTGATGGACTAGCAGGGGGACATTTTGGAGTTGATACAACAGCTCACAAAATCATTCATGTTGGGTATTACTGGCCCACCTTGTTCAGAGATACTCATGAATATGTAAAGAAATGCAAAAGTTGTCAAACTACTAGTGGAAAACAAAGGAAGCGAACTTTCCCTTTGCAACCAGTCAACATTGAACAACCTTTTGAACAATGGGGATTGGATATCACTGGAGAAATCACTCCACATTCATCCAAACAACATAGGTATATCCTTACAACTACTGATTACTTTACTAAGTGGCTTGAATCAATTCTTTTAAAGACGGGAAACTCTGAGACAATCATTGAGTTCATAGATTAGTTCATCATTACTAGGTTTGGTATCCCGAACGCTCTTATTTTTGATAATGCATCTTACTTCTCTGGAAATTATATATTTGAGTTTGCTATCAAAAGGGTATTTAAATTGAAGTATTCTACAAACTACTACCCTCAGGGTAATGGTTTAGTAGAATCCACCAATAAAATTTTTATCAAAATCATTAAGAGAACTATTGAGCAGAATCATAAAAACTGGCATAAGTATTTGATATTCGCACTATGGGCTGATCAAATAACACAGAAGGCCTCCATAGGAACTTCTCCATTTAATCTCCTATATGGAAAGGAATCTGTCATACCAGCAAACTTAGTACTTCCATCACTAGCTTTAGTGCAGTTTATTGAAGAAAGCCCCTCATCTTCTATTCAACTAAGACATGATCAAATCTTGAAACTAGAAGAAGAAAGGGAGAAAGCCCGAATTATACATGCAAAACATCAACAAATTATTAAGTCATCTTTTGATGCAACTTCAACCAGTTCAAAACATTTACAAGTTGGTGATTTAGTTTTGAAATGGGACAAAGCCCATGAGGATAAAGGAAAACACAATAAGTTCCAGAAGATGTGGCTTGGACCATTCCAAATCAGCGAGAAGATAGGCCCTTCTACATTCATATTGCAAGATCTATCATGAAAGAGAGATTCTCTTCCTGTCAACGGCCTTATTCTGAAAAAAATCTTCAATTGAGGAGATAAACCCTTCTCCCTTTGTAAATATTCAATTTTTAGTAGGATTTGTGTGAATAAATTAGTTTGTTTCAAAATCCTAGGAAATAAAGTTGTGAAAAGCCTCCCATTGGTCTTTTCTATATTGAACAATTTACTCAAAAGAAAATAGTTTTGATATTTACTTTCAAGAAATGGAAGCCTTAAAGAAAAAAGAAAATTTTAGAAAATTAGGTATAACTAGATTCTGAAAACCCTATTTTATTTTTGTGAAATCTTCTCAAACTTAGAAATACTGTAAATCATTTTAAAGTTTTAGAAGCCTGAAAATGGTTAACAATACAAAATAGAAATTGATTTAATCTTAACATCTTCAACTCTCACCCGGTCATCCATATTCTCTTAAGGAGAAAATTGTTCATCCCATCCATCAAAGTTTATAATTACTCAGAGTGTAATTCTAAAATATATTTGATATAAAATAGAAGAGGTCTTATTACAAGCCTGCTTACCGTGATCATAGGGGAATAGTTCAACTGACATTACCAACACTGCATACCAAAACAGGGTAATGGCTTATAATTATAAGACAAGGGGTCTCATCATGAGCTAGCTTATTTAGTTAAATTACAACCAGTGAATGGCATTGTCAACAGCTGGCCACCAAACCAGGACAATGGCTTTTTATCTTAAAAAATAAAGAAAAATGAAAAAGTAATACAAAAAATAGGGCAACATATCTTTTGGATTCATTCTTTTTAATTATACTCTGAAATGGATGGAATAATGAATGATCGAATGGTTAAAAGGTAACCCTGTCGAGACTATAGATGTTTGTTGGTAGCAGAGGCTCTACCTATGACAAAGGAGTAATTATAAAAGCTAAGTTGGAAAAGTATTTTATTTTATCATTATCAACCAATTAAGGTTTATTCAAAGCTTAAAATGTATTTAATTTTAAGAAGAGAAAAGAAGTAGCAAAAATAGTTATCATTATATTTAGAATTTATGATTACCTAGTTATATTATATTTTCTCTATCAAGAAAGGTTTCCAGATTAAGAAAGTTAAAGTATTATATTACTTTCTCAGAGATAACTGTTTCTCCCAGTGAATCGCCAATTGTTGTGTTGTACAACAACCCCCCATTTCATAAATTTTTTATACAAAATCATAATATGAAATGGGTCCCTTTTAAATTTAAACTTCACTATATATGTAAATAAATTGGTATTAACCCATCATAAGAAAACCCTTATTAAAAGGCTTAAGGTAAATGAATCATTTTAAAAGCCTTTTGAATAGAAATAAAAGTGTGACTTTAAAAAATTTATAAAATTCTTCGTTATTGCAATAAAGCGATCGGAAGATCGCATATCGCAATAACAAAGGAAACTTACGAAAAATCACATTCATTCTCTTTGATCCGAAAATGCAATCGCAATCGGAGATCGGAGATATCAAATGCCAAACACAATATAAAGCAGCCCTTTAATTCCTCCGATGCGATAAAACATATTGCAATCGGAAAATCGGCAATGATAGCAACAAGCCGACACATGATTGAAGGCGAGCTCAAATCCTCCGATGCGATAAAGCATATTTCAATCGGCAATCGGCAATCGACGAAATCACAATGGCAGAATAATAAATCCTGAACCTATCCTCCGATTGCGATGTATTAATGAGGCGCACATCTCGAGAATATATTTAAAAGGTTTGCATGCATTGTATCACCTTTTGGTGATCGAAGATATTTAAAACAAACATTAAAGCCTTTCCCTTAACGTTGTCGATCACCGATTTGCGATTTACCTCTGAGTATCCATCAAAGAAATCTAAGTGATGCTTGAATGAATCATTCGGCATATAAATGACATGATGGGCATTTAAAACCTTCTTACCACGATTAACAGGTTAAGCAGCTAATCAATGAAGCAATTAAGGGTAGATCTTTCCTTTAGATTTTATCCGCGGCAATCTTACTAGAATCCATTATCACCTACTGATCGACGTAACTTTTTTTCATTATCGTATTGGTATGTAGTAGCATTTCTCCGTATCACAATTTTTCAATAGCTTGTGCAGAATTCTGCTGAAATCAGAAATTTGAAACAAATGGGAAAGAAATCAAAGAAATCCGCAGCAATGGCTCCTACAGCAATAGCGCAGCCAACCAAAGATCCCGGACCAAGCAAACAAGGGTTAATATCAGACACTATATGCCTCAGTCTAGGAAACACTAGCTAGGAGAGCATATACAATCTAATAGAAGCATAAGAGCCTAAGGAAATATCAGAGGAAGCCACAGCTGACTCGAGTAACAAATCGGAAGCATCCCTCAAAGATTTAGCTTGTTCATATCTACACAGAATAGCAACATGAGAAAAAATCCTTCCATATATTGACGTAGTGAGATGGGTAGTAGAAGAAATTCTAGTCTCCAACAGAACATTTTGTACAACTAACGAGAGGATATTTGGCTCGTTTCAGCCTGATGATCTAAGGAAAATGTATCACTTACCTGAGCCTAAAATGTGGTATAACAAAGAATTCCTTGAAAAATTTACAAATGAAAACGAGTCAGAATCGGCCCCGATTAAGCAGTGGAGACATTTTCCCGAGAAGCACAAGCACGAATCATCAGGTAAGTACTCTGTGGACTCATTGGCTTCTCCTTACTATAATGTTGGGGCTATGATCTGTAGAATATGGGAATACATGACTCTGCTAAATTCACCATTGAAATGGTCCCTCTGATGGAAGCAACAATAAATAGCTATGTGATGGATTGGGCAAACATTTTGTCCAACAAATTAGCCACATCAATTCTCGAATTTAGATCAAATGCATGTAAAACTACCAGGACCATTTCCCATTTTTGTTATAGTGCCTATATTATGGATACTCTTTGCTTTAATTATGAATATCCGATACTCGAATGGAGATAGACTCCCCAAGACCCGAAGCCAATCCATATTTATCATCAACTGTTATGAAAGGTTCACTACAAAAATTAGTTGTATAAAATTTGCAATGGTTTGATGTTGCCTGTGTATTATGCTATTTTTAATAAGCCTGGCCCCAAGATTTCCGAGGAAGCAGGGATTGACTTGACTGCAATAGGTAATTGGTTTGGAGAAGACAAGTTTACTTATATAAGGCTTTTTGGTAGCCTTACAAGACCCCATGTCCTTCCCCTGTATGTGCCCGATAAGCTGTTAGCTCGAGAATTGGCATATCAGATAACAACAGAAGGGACATCCAAAACCCTTAGAAATTCCAAGAAACAGGTTTGGCCTACATTCCCTTTAAAATGCGGTGTTTTCACTCTTCATGATTACAAACATGCAGTAGAGGAGGCAGAAAAAATACAAATGCTAAATCATGCAACAATTCCCAACAGGAAATATGATCCAAGAAAAGTTTCCTATCATGTTCTTGAACAAGCCAAACTCACAAAGTTTGATCATGAAAAGGATGACTTCGATGACCTATTTTCCTCAGCTGAATCACTATTTCAAGTAAAATCATTAGCCATGATCAGGTATCAAGATGAAGAGATGGAAATGTTTAATATGCTTAGAGAATAGAGGTTGCAAACTCTGCCTCTAGACTTATTAGCCACCACCCCAACAATCCAATCAAGTGAGCCTGAACAACAAACTGTTGACAACTCTCCTGCAGTGGGAAAATTTCATGAGAAAGAAAAAGCGCCATAACAAGATAAAGAATAGAGAAAAGGTAATGAACACATGGAGATAGATACTCAGATTGATCCCAAGCTTCTTAAAGAATGGCAATAGTTCGATTCCATTATAAGAAATCCTAAGAATTTGCAGGGTTTTAGTACGCCTGAAGTGACAATTGGTCACAAGACAACAACAAATATGGTTCCAATTGAAGGAACCAGCGGCCTACCCATAAGTCAAGATGTAGAGATAATTCCTAAGGATCCATCAGATGAAATCATTTTGCATATAGAATAAATACCACCTTTAGATGTCTTCTATAGCCCTAAGCGTACAACTATAGTAAAAATACAAAGGAAAAAGAGAAGGATTGATCAATCTTCCCTTTTACTTGCATAGAAAGAGATGGCTAATGTGGTATGAAAAGAAGAATCCAATCCTTCTGAAGACCTCACAAAACTCTCTCAATATGCCAGGGCATATTCGGCAGCTACTATGGATAAAGCATCAGAGGTTAGCAATTTACTCAAAGAAAAAGATGAGACAATTGTTTCATTCGAGGCACAGGTATCCGAAAGACAGCAAAGGATAGAGCAGTTAGAACAACAGTTGGTAGCATAGCAGCAATTAAACAATCAACTAAATGAGCAATTGCTCAAGGAGAAGCAAAGAATAGACCAAAGTGCAGTTCAGAAACAAAAGGAACAATCCCTAGCACTGGCCAAGCTAAAATCAATGAATGAACAAATGAGTAAAACAAAAGATGAGCAAATCGCTCAACTATCACGACAAATAGAAAAGTTCAAAAGTTTTCCTCAACCAACAGAGTTCAGATCCGAAGCTCTCCAGATCAATAAAGCATTGATTAAATAGTTAAATTTACTATGTCATAATATTTCCGTTACTGAGCCCCTCTGTAAGATTTCTTCATCAATGATTGACAAATCAATTGACGCAAGGTAGAATTTGGAATAGGCCGATGAGACATTAACAAACTTTCTTGCCTGGAAAGAAACCAGTGAAGGGCAAGCTGCAAATCTGCCTAGAATTCTAGAATCACACAAGGAAATTCTTTTCCTAGAATGGTAATTACAATTGATGAAAGCAGAAAGGGAAACTTCAAGATGTAGATCACCAACTGGTAACTTGATTGAGTTAATTAATGATACTCTTTATCTGTCTAATTTGATTTCAGAGTGCACTCTAGGTAAATTTCCATCAGCTAAAGCATTGGAACAATCATGCAAACAATATTTAGAACAGAAGGAGAGATTAATAGCAAGCATCCAAAGTTTAACTTAGGACACCTTTTGGTTCTTCTTAGTTAAACCATACAGTCAAAAGGCAGCACTGAAATGTTTAACCGATGCAATCGATTACATGATTCCCGAAATTCATGATGCTACGTATTCATCCCAACTGCATTCACATCTGAGTCACGCTCCAGAATTGCAACCAATGCTTTCTATCTGCTAGCTCAAGCCAAAGGATGATCGACTGAAACAGTGAATCATTCTACTGACTGCAAGCATACTCATTTCAAGGAGATTTTTGTGATTTGGTTATACAACATCATAGCATTTTTATTTCATAATCAGTTAGCTTAGATAGTATTTATAGACCCTTTCATGTCTTTAGAAAGGGTCCTTAATTTTTGTATCAAAAATTGGATCAGGAGTCACACTATTGTGCTTCTGATATATATTTTTTTATGAAGATTGGGCCTATATTCTGAATTTTAATGAAGAATACTTTGATGAGATATGCACTACTGCTTTTTGTGAGAGTATTTTTAAGTTTGAAGATGGAATCTGAATGTGATTGATATCAGGAAGGATTCAAATTACATATGGTACTATTATCTATGTCTTTGCTCCATTCTTTTATATGAATCAACGTTTATTCAATCTTGCTATCATTTGATATATGTATGTGTTTTAACAACAGTCTTTATACTTAACACTATTGAATGTTTAAGAAATGTTATTCTTTCAATCATATTTATGTCAATGATATATGAAGAATAGTGTAATAATGTTTTAATGATTACTTTGTTCAACTACTTGAACAAAGTGGTTATCATATGAATTAATGTCTTTATTTATCAATAGAGTCATTTATATGCCTATTTGTAGATAAAAATTACCAAAAGTTACACTAAAGTGGAAATTTCTTGGGATAGATTAGTTGTTTATAATTTTTCATTTTAGAATAAATCATCCATCATTATCATTAGATAATAGAAAATCAACCACTTATCCATCCTATTTACAAATCATTGGGAAATTGGTCCCATTATATCCAGTTCAAGCCACCACACCAAATGGAAAAGGAGTTGCCTTTAAGGTCCAGACCGAGTGGTTTTCCCCGATGTTGATGCAACGATTTTCGATACATCAATAGTACCTTAGACAGAACACCAAAGGACACCGCTCACAAACAGATCACAAATCAATACACCAGTATTTTTGATGTGGTTAAAACCCTTAAAGAGGGAAATAGTCCACGGCCTAAGCCAACGCGGCTACTTCAGGCAATTTATTAATAAAAGAACAAAAATTTACATAAGCTTCTCTCATGAACGGTTACCCTACAAATGACCCTCCATTGTCTTTAAATAGAGATCACGGACCAATCCACAAATCAAGTGTTGGTAATACTGATAAGAGAATGAATTGTCGGATCACTACATATCATGACCATCGGATTGTAAGTTACAAAAGTACATAGTAAAGAAACATACTTTACCTAACTCTACAGTAGATGAGGTTATACTTAACTATTTCCTATCTGTTAGAATATCCTAACATAAACTAGTTTTTTTTATTTTTTTCCTTTTTTCTTTTGGACTTTTTTCCAAACCCCTTGTGATGAAGGAGATGAAACAATTGCCAACTCATTATTTCATGAAATGTTTGGGGCGTATTTATTACAATCTGAGCTCTTAGAAATGTGAGAGTGATTTGTTCCACTTGAGCCTTGATTGTTACTCTTATCCTTGTGTTGGTTCTCATGGATCGAAACTACTGCTGAGTTATTGGGAACCTCTATCTATTTGTTCTGATTGTTCTGCTTCTCTTCTCCTGACATTTGAGAACATTGTTGATTTTGTGTCTGTAATGACTACATAAAAAAAAATTGTTTTGTTTAAGTGGTAACTATGGAATAATGCAACATTAATAGAGTTCAAACTATATTAAACAGTTTATACAGTGGATATGATTTATAAGTTTAACACCATATTAATTAATGTATCATATGAGTTAGCAGTCCTACACACATAATCGTACCGTTGCATTAATTTTGCATGGTATAATCCCAAGGTTGCGTTTGGCCATTAATCGACCTTGAAGTCCATACCACACGTCGAGAGTATAACCTGTCCTTCTGCCTACAAGGATTAATGTGATAGGATCGCTAGTTATAGATGCCTTACCCTCGACCGTCGATCTATAGAGGAAATCTGACGATGCGAGAGGCTTAGGGTTTAACAAACACAATGGTTCACCCCGTCAGTCGTCTGGATGATCATTCAAGATGGTATGCAGAAGGGTCCAGCTGCTCTGTAGTGGATTTGGCCTGAGAGATTCAAACCACCTGAGGTTCTTAATTTCGCAAGCTATGGTGGACACTGACCACCAGATAGCACCAGGTATTCTCAACTGTTCCTCAATGCTCGTTCTAGGTTTCTCATGCAGTTTAGATAGGGTTTCTGCGACTACCAGTTGACTCGGTTTGAAGCTAATTGTTGGTTGCCTTGCTCAGGAATGGTTCGGGATACATGTCTTCCACGGAAGGTGACCTGTCAAAGTATTCTTAGCGAAGGTATCTGAATATATAATCCTTGATGTATAACTGATTAATTAATGTTTTCTCAGTCACAAATCAAAAAATGGAAAGAGATCATGCTTTCTGTTGCATTGCAGGTGTTGCCAACAGCAGGAGTTCTCCACACGCAGGTGGTTGTCTTACCCGCAGCTGCTCCTCTTGTGCATGTTCTTAGCATATTCTAAACCCTTAGTCAATTGCTAACTAAGAGCGTTAATTTGCAGGAAGCTTCCTCCAGCATGCTGGTTTTGTTCGAAACTATCATGGATTATGCTGAAGTCCTCATGGTTGTCTACATTCGATTTTCTTTGAGGTTGGAATTCTACCCTCTGGTCCATACTTGCTTCCTTTATGGATTATTAAGCTTTATAGTGTGCTCAGCAATCGAGGCTAAGGCCCGGAATTTTCCTTCTGGTTGTTTTTGTTTAAATTGTTGTATAAATTTTGAGTTGGGGGTTTATAAGACCTATCCAAGGGTCTTATTGTAGCAGGAATTTTGGATTTATAGTTATACATTTGATATTTAATTTTTACTGTGAATCTATGCAAGGAGCAGGGTATTTTTATTATTGTTTTTAATAGATTTTTCCAGATTGTTAAGGTTTGTTCTGAGATGGTCCACCACATACTTAGCTGATGCAGTTACTGTTGCAATAGGCTTGATTATTTCTGGGTTTAAAGAATGAGGAAAATATTGTTTAATATAGGCATTACATCGTTAATCTTTGTGTGTACAAATTATTACATTCTTCTCATTCTAGATTTCTTTATTTCGAACAACGAATATATAGCATTGTTTAGATAGTCGTTTTATGGTTGCTAGACTTGGTGTGGCATGAAAATATTCTAGAAATCTTGTTACTGTTATGAGCATCAATGCTCTATTTTGATAATATTTCCTCAAGAGAATGTTTCCATTGTTTAGTAACAAGAGTTACTACCATTTTTAAGTTGGTTTGTAGTATCTAAAGAATAGAAGAAAATAATTATAATCGTTCTGTATTACTCATATCTACTGGGTAATATTTAGGTTTTCACTGAACTTGTTCTATCATTTATGTTGGGAATCGTATCCTTGCTTATGGTTCGGTTAAGAGATGAAATTCGAGAAGAATTCACTTAATTTATTTCAGAACTATAACAATAAAAACCCTATCATATATTCTAGAAACATTACACTTTATTTATCTGTCTCCTGCCTACTAGTATATGATCCTTGAAAGCATGCTTATTTTACTTACCTATCTACTACCTGTATATATATATATAAAAGCATATTGTTTTACCTTGAGAGTATAAATAAAATCTATTACTTTCTGGAAAGTCTCTTCTCCCAGCGACAAGTCTCGCAATTACGTCCAGACTCTCCCCCAAGCACTTTCACTTGTCCTTACAATCAAGTAAGTGTATATTCAGTTACAGTTGGATACCCTTGGTATCAAGACTCCACTATCTAGCCTCAAGTCTTGTACCTCTCCAGACTGTTATTGACTATTCTTCCCACTGGTTTATTCCACCCAGCTCTAGGAGACTCCCTCGATATTTTTCCCTTCTATATTTCCCTTTATAGGGAAGATGGGAGTTGTTTCTTGATAATTGTTTCTTTTAATCATTGAAAACAGTTATTATTTTGTTTAACATATATGAATTCATAATTATGCATTAATTAGGTAACCAAATGTATATTGGCCTTCAATCCTTAGTCATTGTTATATTTAACAATATAATTTAAAAGTTTAAATGCAGTGAAACATAAAATTAAATCACTAACTGCAATAATTTTTCCACATAACATAGGGGTATTATAGTGTCTCTCGATGTTGCTAGGTCTCATCCATTTCTTTATCCTCTTCATCTGAAGGAGGGTCACGAAATTTCTGTCCTTTTTGCTTTTGCATTCTTTTCATTGTCCTTTTATTTGCTTGATTGCATGTGTTGTGTAAGTGCCCTGTTTGATGGAAAATCTGACATCTAAAGGCAGTATTTTTTAAATCTAACCATTGCGTCCATTTGAATTTTTGATGTATTAGGTGAATACGATAAGGAAGGCCTTTACTTATATCCATCTCAACACATATTTGTGAAAAAGTGAAAATAACATTGTCCATTATTTATCAATCCATCTTTAAGAACCTTCCCAAAGAGTTCTGAGTGCCTTCCATAACATGATAGTGCCAAAAGGGAAGCGGGAGACTATGTAACCTTACCCAAACTGACAATTTTGTAGCCACCATTGAGTTGGCATCAAAACCATGAAACCGTGGGGTTACAAGGAGACTTACCCTTCCTCAAAACCATGGTCCTTCATTTACAACATAATCAAAATCTTTCTGGTTATCAAATTGAACCACAAAAAATCATTTTGCACATACATAAATGTCATAATCTCTGGTCCAACTGAGGTATATCCACTCATTTAGATCTTCATATTTTGGCCAGAAACCATTAAATCGACATACAATATCTTTTGCTTGCAAAATAGTGAAAATGTCACTTACTTCTGGTAATTCCATGACAGATCTAGGGATTTTTCCATCTTCTCTACAATGTACAAACTTGGGATTGTCAGATTTGAGTTTTGTTTTTTCTGTGTGGCATCATTCTCTCTCAGCACATCCTTGAATTATTCCTAACCCTTGTCCGACGAAGGTGATCCAGGTGGAAAGGTCACTCCTCGGGCACCACCTTGCAGCCTTAAATTCAAGATGATGGTAGAATTCCTTTGAATACCATAGCCTTTCAAACAAACCACATGTTGCAGAACTTTCCCTGAAAAAGTTAGACTTTGTAATGAAGCAACATTACGTAATATGTTTTGGGCACTCTACTTCAGATTTGTCACTAGATCTGTTCCCCTAACCCTTAGTAGGATCGACTTGCGAGTAATGGTTTTGATAAAAATCTGATAGAGCTCCTCCACATCTAGATTTACATCTTGTGTTCTTCCTTCTACTTGTCTCTCATTTATATCTGGACCTAAATGATAGATCTGGGTTTTGTTATGAAAGAATAAGCCTCCCCGTCGTGCTAAATGAATTAGATCCTTGATGCATATAGATATCCAACAAAAATCCTAAGATGTATATATGGAGCATATTTGATTCAGACCCCAATGATCTAATGCAACTTCTATACAAATAAAAGCACTAAGATATACCTGGGTTATATTCTGATAAAAGAAAAACCCCCACCATGCAGTAAGACCTGGATCTTGATTACTTATGCATGCAATACTTTGGGTGTGAATTTGGCATGGAACCGCTGATATTGTCGACACCTTTTTGAGGATGATGTTTTGGCATACTCCGCTATCAAAAACTTGAGACATAATCTATTACCCATTTTCTTTTTCAAAAAGATAGAAAACTACATAAAATTTGTTTTATTTGACTAGCATGATTTCCTTTGAGCTAGCAGGAGAAAAACTTATGATAACATGTACATGACATTTGTCTTCTTCAAACCACTCTTTCTCTATCCCTCAAACTCCAACAATTCTGCTACTCTTCCGTACGACTTCTAAGTCATACTCCATTGCGCATTGCACACACCAGATCTTCACGCCCTCGGTTCTCATCGTGCTTTCGCCTTCACTGCTAATTCATATTCTCCACCTCTTCAAACTGTCTACGTCCTCAAACGTACAACTATTGAAAATATTCACTTCGGGCTGTGGTAAAATTACCTCCATGGTTTCTCCCGAGAATTTTTCATATCTCCCCAGCCAAAAAATTGTTAACCCTATCTATAAAAGAAGGGTTCAAGTTTGATTCTATGTTAATAATAGCATTATTATAATATACATTAATTATTTTACTTTTATATTTTTTTAATTTACAAGCATATATGAGGAGAAAATATATGTACATTTTATGTGAAGGACTTGATAAATTCTAGTTTTCCATAATGGAAATTAAATTGAGAAGATTGGTTAAGAATCAAATTGAGGTGTGGAAAAGAAATATAGATTAAGTTGGTATTCTCCATGATCAAAATACGTTGCATATGAAAATTAGATGTGGGATTGATGAAAAAAAGGGAAGGAAAACATGAAAAAACTGAAAGCCATAAGTATTGCAAAGTCTGTTAATGATAACCTCATACCATGAAGAGACCATGCAATTAACTAGGAGGAGTGGGACACATAGGGTGACCAACACATGGTAGATATTGACCTCAAAGTAGTTGTAACTCAATCATTGTAATTACTCATCCATAATTTGATAGAGGAGATGGATCTCCTCCATGCCAAGGAAGAGCTCATCCCCTGTCTCATTACAATCAAATAATACATTTTTTAGTAGATATTTGATATGAAAATATAAATCAATAATATGTAGGTATTGATTTCTACAAGCCCTTTGCCTGCCCAGGTCTGGGATCCATTCCTCCACTTGCACCAAAACCTTTGAGTTAGACATCTATGTTTCTTCATCAACCTATTCTTGTTAAACATCTAAAAAATCATGTTAAACCACCAAGGGAGTGTCCTCACATTAGTGGTCTAATGAGCTCGAGCTTGAGCCTAAGCATGAGAGTAAGAAAGGGGACTTTGACCCGGCTCCCCTCTCCACCACCCCCCCTCCTATTCTTGAATGATCTCTTTACCTTGGCTTTTGAAGAGACTTTCACGAGGGCAAATAAATCAATGGAAACACTAGAGGGATTGTCTATCGGGGGGAGTGAATATAACTAAGAGAATGAGAGGACAATGCCTCGAAGTGTGCATGAGTGAAAGGGAGATGTAGAATGGTTGGGATGTTGGAAAAGGGATTACCATGTTCACAATTTCCCAATGGGAAGTGATGAAACCGAAGGGTGAATTGAGAATAGATGAGTCATCTTGCATGAAATAATATACCTAAGTTTGGAAAGTATCCTTTCTCTTAGGTTGAATATAGTCAAGTTGAGTAGTGTTGGCTTAAGTATATAAGGCAAAGATGACTAACATAATACTAATGATAGAAAAAGGAATTTTATGGAGGAAATGAGGGCCTTTTCCTTCAAATTGTAAAGTGAGAAGTGTAGAACCATTGGAGTCGTTTCTCTTTCTCTCCTAACAACAACCAAACCAAGTGGCATTTAAGCTGGAAGAAGTCAGAAACCTTGCTAAGACTTTCGTATATGTTTAACTAACTATTTTAAAAACCTCACCCCATTTATGGATATCCTTCATATTCCCTATTGTGGAATGAACCAACAAGAAGGAATGACCACCCCTCTTAGGGTGCCTTGAATGCACCCTCCAAAATTCTCCCAATCTGATGGGCAAGTGGTCTACTTGTTCCATGAATTAACCAACAAACTCCATGTTAGAGCCTTGATGAATGTGTAGTTCTTCATGATATCGACTACATGTTGGAGCCTTGATGATTGTGTAATTCTTCATGATATCGAAGGTGCATTGATGCACAAGGATGCAATGCGGGGCTCATTGATAGCTCTGATTATGCTCGTGGGTTTATTTATCTATATTTATTATTTTTACTAAAGTTATTTTAATTTGAAATATGAGAATCTTAATTTATGAAGTATTTTTTTTATTAAAAAAATATTTTAGGCTTAAATTTGGAGTGTTAGAGTATTTACATTTTGGTAACTTTTAGTGGTCAAATGTAGTCCCTTGCCCCATAAACAAGAGTGTCTGTATAATCTCAATCCATATGCAACTCTTTAAAGGGTACTTTTTGTGAAACCTATGGTGAGTAGACATGTTAATTTTTATGTAACAAGATATGTTTTTGTAATTTCCCCTTCCTAACCACTGGATTTGGTCATCTTGTAGTATATTTGTTGGTTTTCCTATGATATTTGGTTAGGGTTAGCAAACCTGAAGAAATTAATCCAACAACTAGGAAGTGTTTTATGGTTAGTTGAGATTGAACTTAGTCTCTGGCATTGACTTGGTTACCTTGTAGTGTTTCTATTTTTAGTATTGCGGACACATTCATTTTTTATGACTACCTCAACATTTTATGTAGTCCAATGGCGGTTCATTTTGTATAACTATCTCAACATTTTATGAAGTCCAATGGCTTTAAATAAAAAATGATGAGGTATTAATTAATAAATTTAAATATTTAATTTCATCCTTATTTTAATAACTTTAATGAAAGGAATATAAGGTCTAGTTATAAAGTGTTTTTGCTTTAGGGTAAGGTAAATTGAAATGTGGGATTCAAAGTAGTGACATTTTCACAAGGAGTGCCTTAACATAATACCCATTCGCCATCAATCCAAACCTGGACAGGTGAAATATATTTTATTTTAAAAGGAAGGAATGTTGCCCTTGATTCAAAGATTAAAAATGATTTGATTGAGTCCCACTTGCCTCGATGAAGTGGGTTGAATTTTTTACAAGAGCTATAAAAGAAAATTTGTGGAGTTGATTTCATATGTTGGCTTTGGTATTTGATATTGCCATTTTCTAGAGGAGAATACTTCTTCTTTGTTTGTGAGGATGAAGCCCCTTGTAGACAATGTTTTCTATGTTATTGAGAGATACAATATGGGCAATATTTTGGTAATTCCACAAGAAATCATAGTTGGGTTTCATTGTTTATTTTATATCTATAGTCTAGAGCATATTTGAGAACATTTTTGGCAACAAAAATATTTTTGAACTTGCTACAGTATTGTTGCTATAGTAATATTTGTATAGTGATTTTGTAAATTTCAATCCAAGAACCAAATTTATGCATTTTCTTATTTAATGGGCATGCTTGAGCTATCTAGGTATTGTTTATTTTGATAATACATTTTATTCCCAACTCTAAAAACAAATATTTTTATTTTGTAAGTTATCTCATTGGTACCAATACTATCATTATCATACAAATATTCTACATTTCTCTCTATTATACATACATATTCTTACAAAAAACTAAACAAAAAAAGGGTGTATGTTACAGTGGTACCAAAGTAGTGTATCCCACCATCATAAAGGGTTCAATATGATTTTATAGTCATATGTCAAGATTTGATGAACAACCTTATACAAACTATTACAATACTCACAGAAATAGGTATACTACAAATTTGGATGCAGAGAAACATAGAATAGTTGAGGGGGAAAATGTAGGTAAT
Source organism: Pinus taeda (assembly GCA_000404065.3). Classification (NCBI taxonomy): domain Eukaryota; kingdom Viridiplantae; phylum Streptophyta; class Pinopsida; order Pinales; family Pinaceae; genus Pinus; species Pinus taeda. Next base: position 39,845 of record APFE031317863.1, on the reverse strand, counting down.
ATGGGTGATAGAAGCCCTAGAAATCAAAGCATTGATAAATGTTGTTTGAGTTTGTTATATGTCTTGGTTAGAGTAAGACAAGCTAAAAAGCAAAGAGCACAAGCATAGAATCAACAATTAGACCTTTTGACATAGTTGATGGTTAAACGACTCATAGTTAATATTAGTGGTAACAATCCAAATAATGGAGAAAAAAATGGAGGAAACACTAGTCATGGAGAGAATTTTGTTCATGGGGGAAATCAACATCATGTTACTAGAACTATTACTTTGAGGTCTCTTATACCTATCTTCCCACCAAGAGCGCCAATTTTTGTTGAAAATGAGCCAAAAGTCATTTATTGACATAATTAGACTATGCAAGATTGGAAACATAGTGGTGCATAGTTTCAAGCTACTATATCACCTAGAAATTATATTGATATTATGATCGAGCATAGACCTTGCACATGTGGCAAAGCATGGAATTACGATTTTAAGGACAAAGTGGGAAAATTGACTCTCCCATATTATGAGGGTTCAAGGAAGACTTCAACATAAGGTTGGGTTCAAAAGGATGACGCCTATTTCCAACTAAACCTAACGGTAGAGGAAGAGGCCATCAAATATTCAAGTATACACCTTGATGGCATACAACACTAGTGGTAGAATCATGGTACATGGTAGGATTAATTCATGTGAACATTTTACAAAGAGGTTAATCGAGATATTCTATAAGACCCCTAGGTATTTCTTTTTTGGTCATGGCTATTTTTGCACTTTTAAATTGTTTTTGGAATTAATGGCTATGGAATTCGGGATGGAAACTATGTGATTATGTAATTATGTTTTATTTTATTAAATTAATAAATGATATGGCTTAGGAATATTCTATAAATAGCACTAGACTAATAAATACTTCTTGGAAACTCAGGAAGAGTGCATAAGTGTTTAAAATCCACATGTTGGACCTTCCCTAAAAGTCTTCTAAAAATACGTAGGAGAACCTATTAAAAATATTAACACAATGGGAGAGAAAGATGATGGTAATCACTTAACTAGAGAGGTATGCTAAGTGGGTGTGAAAAGTGAAATAAAGCACAATGGGAGAAAAAGGTGTGTTTTAAAGAGAACAAAAAAAAGAGAATATTTTTCAAAAGTTAAAGCAAAAAGGTCGAGGAAAAATGCAGACAAACCTTAAAGTAGGGTGCTGCTAAAAATATGTTGGGAGAATCAATAAGAGAAACCACTTAGGAATCAAAGAGGTTGTTGATTCCCAAATGCAACAAGATCTTAGCTTCAGGGGGAGTGAAGATAGTTCACAGGTGGATGGAATGTGCTTTCTTCATGATTATTTCCCAACGAATATGTATGTCTATATGAAATTCTATTTTTTCCCTCTTGTTGATTCTAAATTGTTTATCATTATTGATTAATAGAATAGAGAAATTGTTACAATATTCCTACATAGTCTAGTATTTTAACTATGTTATTTTCTTCTATTATAAAAAATTTATGTGCATGCATAAAAGAGTAATACAAATTTGTATTTAATTATACTCAATTAACCCTACATGCATAGTCAAAAGTGGTTTCATACAATTGATGATTATTTGTATACAATCTTAGGGTGCATGCATGGCAGATAGATTGTTGAAGGGAAGTGTTTGATATATATCCAAGATAGATTCCATATAGTCGTAAGTTCTTAATTGGTATCTGAAATAAAGATTTTATAGTTGTTTTCTAATAATGACTAAAGGAAAAGGGAATGTGGAAAAATTTCTATAATTCATATATTGTGTATGCCTACTAAAGTAGTAACATGTATTAGTAGAAGGTGATTGGATTAAATCAATAAGAAGGTATTCTTATGATAATTATGTTTTCAAGATTGATATTATATCTTGTTTCAACTGGTTTTCCTAAGTAAAACATCTAGAGCAATATCAAAGTATTTTTCCTTAAGAATATGTTATATCATAGATCATAAAAAGAAAGAAACAGAAGCTATAGACTTATGGTTAGATATAGACAATCCTTTAATTGTCTTGAACAATTGCATACATTATGATAAACTCTATAAATGACTCCAATGGTGCAACCTAATTCCATGTCAAAGATTTCAGTGATATTGTAAGTTAAGAGAGATAATATGATATTCATAAGAGAAAAATCAGCATAATTTCTTAATTGCAATGAGTAGGGAAAACCATAAATACAATATTTAAGTCTAGAGTTCATGGTGAGGTTAAAACTTCTATATAATTTTTGAAACCCTAGCAGAAAAACTATCCCTGCAAGAAAGGCCTAGAATCAAATGTCATTTCATAATAGAAAAACTCTCTTAGAAAAGTAGGAACCTTTTCAGTGTTCTTGACTAATTATAGCCCATGACTCAAGGTAAAAGGGAAGAAAGAAAATCAAAATTTTGTTAATTATATCACTCTTATACATGAGTGATGAAATTGCTCTGAATGAAAATAATAATAGAGTAACTCTGATATATTTATTAGAAGAAGCTAATGAATGGAATTTAATGACATATTATATATCCTATGAGGTATAATTTATAGGAAAAAACTAAGCATTAGGAGATATTGAACCATAATCTAAGCAATGCATTTGAATTTCAGAGAAAAGAAAAATTTTGAAAACATATTAAAGTCATAACTCAAAATGGAGGCAATTTAGTGAGTTGTATTACGTAAAAATCCACAAATACAAGAATTAGTATTTAACTCTATTAAGAAAAAAATATCCAAACAATAGACTACAATGGAATTACCACAATCATCTTATATACAACAAGAAGAGACAATTATAATGAAATTTAAAGATTTTGTATAGAGAGTAAAAAAAGCTATAACTAAACTAATTACAATCAAAACATCCAAGAAAAGGTACAACCAGATAACAAAGAAGTTTATACAAAAAAAAAATATGACCTTAATTTGTGTGACGACTTAGAGAAGAAATGTATGGTTGCATGCTATGAACTACATAAAATGGCAAGGAAAGTGCTCATTCCAACTTATAGAAGTCATATCTTAAAAAATTAATCCTATGGCAAAGTGAGAACTGCTCATGCAAGTAAATCCTAGTAAATTTCATCGGAGAATTTCCTACCTGCAAACCAAAGTAGAGAATAGAGGGTTATATCTAGCGAGAGGATAACCTGAGGTAAATACCATTACACAATTATAAAATACTAGGAAAAGTAAGACAAACAACTCGATATTCCACCTCTGATAACAAAAAACATTCGTATTATAGATCAATATAATATGCCATTAAAATTATTAAACAAGCTTTACTATTTCTAGAAAAAACCTAATTCAATATAACAATTTCAAGGATTTGGTAAAGAAACCATGAAAGGAAATGAAAACAAGAAACGGAATATAGCTTCCAGAGCCATCCTGTATGTGAGGAAATACTATAGAGACACAGCAATAGAAAACTAGTGACGTTCCTAGAGTTGCCAAAAGAGACATCCTGAGAAAATTGTCATAAAAATGAATGTATGAGAGACAGGGCTAAAACCTCTATAAAATTACCCTAACAATGGTAAAAATATCAAACCAACAAAGAGCCCTAATGAATTTCCTTATAAAAAATCTTGACGAGTCATTGCTAGAACTAGAACCACCATTATCTGAGAAACAAAAAAATAGGTTTGTGATTAACCATTGCAATTTATGAAAACGTAAATGAAGAAAAAATGTAGTAATATAGGTAAGGGACAAATCTGACCTTTGTATGGAGTGAAGAAACCCTTATTTCCCAGTGAAAAACACTCGAATAATTCTTCCCAAGAAGAAATGGAATAAAAATACCACTTTGGAGAATCAACCTTTCCGTCACGATGACAAATATAGAGAGGAAGGGACAACTTGGGAACACCAATAGAGATGATAATAACATTCTAGGTTGCAAGCATGAAATAGAAATAAACAGACATGGGTGATTCTTTTACCCTCATCCTGAATACCTCTAATGGAAACTTACATTTGTTTTCTTCTTAATATTTTCATTCTTCATAGAAAATAATAAGTTAAGTCCATATTTTACCCACCTACCACCGCTTCAAAAAGGTAAAGCCTATCCTACACTTCTAACAATCCCTTTACTAACATCTTACAATTTTTTTTTGTTCAAACCTGTAACCACTCTCCTCCCACATCTACCTAAGTAACCGGCCAACCAAGGTAAATATGCGATGAGGGAGGCCACTATAAGGGATTTAACCTCCTTGGTGACCTTAAGGAAATGGAATCAATGGAACACATCAACGAAACCTTACACATCAGCAACAAAATCCTCGGGAGACATCTCACCCACTCAGACATCCTTCCCTTGGGTGCCATTGATATTTTATGCCTCCTAACCTTTGAACGCTCTCATGCTATAGGCATGCCAGTGTCCAGGGACCTCTAAATGCTCTCATAGGCCTGCAAGCCAACGTCCAAGGGCTTTTTCTAGTAGATCTGTGCAAGCATCCACGAAATTCAAGGCACGTTTCTAGCCTAGAATCTCTCCCACTGCACATAACTTGTTATAACTTTCAGAATACATCAAAGACTTGACAACAATAATACTAAACAAAAAATAAACCTCGGGGCTAAGCTTGACCATCCCCAACTAGGAATGACATTTTTTCAAACACTTGGCAACAATGCAACCTACAGGTCTACGATACAAGACAGAGCATGAATGACTGAAAAATCCTATGAAACATGTCAAGAAGGATCACCATCTTCTCCATTGAGCTATTATAACATCAATTAGGTCTTACATCCTCAATTGAACAATTACAAGTAAATACATGAGATAACCATGAAATGAACCAATCAATTAACTGAGCTTATAACCATCATAAAACCATGTAAATAACATAGATATAACAACCATTAAATCCAAATATAAGAAAGTGAAAAAGCAAGAGAACTTATCTTTCATTAATCATAGAAAAATTCAGCGAGGCTTGGGACTTCCATCTGCCACCCGACCATAGACATGGCTGAAGCAAATCGTTCTTTTAGCAAGTCACCCATGTGCCATATTCCAAGCATGAATGTGGGATATCATGGGTAAAACAATCCAAAAACAACAAAGGGAATAGAGATGTTAAACCAGCTCCACCCTCACCAAACCATGATCACAAGAAAATCGATGCTCCGATCGTAACCGAACTGAACTTGGAATGGCATCCAAAATCCATCACTACCCTTAAGTATTTTTCTATCTCCTTGTCTCTTAGGCTTTACCGCAATCCAATCTCGGACCACTATGCCTTAAATTGAGACTAGTTTATCATGCTTTACCACAATCCAAACATGGATCACTAGGCCCTAAACCAAGACTTCTCCCTTAGACTTTACCATGTATCCCACCAATATCGGTCAAGCAATTCCTAGGACTTTGGGAATGAACCTTGAGACCACCTCTGCGACAGATTTTGAAATCCATTAAGCAAACCAAAGCTCAAAGCTGAGATAAACATCCCAACATAGCATGGCATATGGAAAAAGGCAAGGCTAAGTTGAAAAACATTGTCATACCCAGCAATACCATGCCACCGACAACAAGAGAACCATACACCAACATGCAAAGAGATGCATGTCAAACGAGCTAGGAAATCATACATGCAATATGATGCTAGAAAGTATTCCTCTTGAAGCTGCTTGATCCTGCTCTTCCTTCCATGATATTTTATTTTCTTCCTTTCCCTTTGCTCTCTTTCGTTGCTTGATCCAAAGCTAGAGTGCTCCAAGAAAAATCTAGGTGACCAAGAGTGAGAGAGAGAGAGAGAATAATGAGAGAGCTCCAAAACGTGAATTGGCAAAAGTTTATCAACTGATCCTCAGAAGCCTTTTTATTAATGAGGCCTCTATTTTCCTTCATTTTCCTCCTCACATGCAACATGTGACCTTTCACCTTACTTTCCTCCTAATTTCCTTTATTTTCACAAATAAATGTGCCCAAAAATGCCTTTTTCCCTTTTACTGCCTTTGCCTTAGCCTTTGCCAATTACCTTAGCCAAGAACACATCTAGTGATGTCAACTAGGATATCTTTGCCCAACATTCAACTTGGAATAGGTGTCCCTTAACCGTGGTCCTTTTTTTCCTTTATTAACTTTTATTAAATGAAATTTTCACAGTGATGTTACAGAACCCTCCCCCTTGGGGAACACCATCCTTGGTGTTAAACCACAACAATACCTTACCAAAACCTCTGAAAAGAAAACATACTCTCCATGGAGCTTTATAGGCTAGCTCGTTACAGTATTTATGATGAAAGACCTGTTCAAAAGAAAAACTTCATGACAACATGAAAAAATAACAACCATATCGCTTATTGGAGTTTTATGACATAGCTCATGGTGGTATTTAAATCCATATACATATATACATATACCAAAACATCAGAAAAACATATTCCAAACATATGCCAACATCAAACCAAAACTTCTTTGCCTCAACCAGAAAATAATGAAGGATATAGTGCCCACACCTGATCCACCATCTCCCATGTAGCTTCTTCAGGCCTGAAGTGCTTCCACTGCGCTTTAACTTGCTCTGTGGCTATGTTCCTGAGCATGAGATGTTTCTGATGCAATATGCACTGGGGCTTTGGCTGGAACTCTCCTTCTTGCTCCACCTGCAATGCAGATGAATTAGTAACATGATCAACATGCTTTATATACCTCTTAAGCAATGAAATATGGAAAACATCATGTAATTTCACTATTGGAGGCAGTGCAAGTCAATAGGCCATTGTTCCAATCCTCTCAAGGATCTAAAAAGTCTCGTAATACCATGATTCCAACTTGGAACATGATCCAATCCTCAAATATCTCTTCTTGGGCTTGATTCGCAAATACACATGCTCCCCAACCTCAAACGCCTTGAACACCATGTGTTGCTCCGCATAACTCTTCTATCTATCATATGCTTCCTTTAGATTCCTTTTTATAACCAACATTTCATGTTCCATGCCTGTCAACATATTCAGTCCAATAAGTACCATGTTCACTGGATCATTCCATCTGATGGGAGTATTGCAACTCTACCCATACAATGCCTTGAAAGAGCTCATCCTCAACAACTGTTGATAACCATTGTTGTACGCAAACTCAACCAATGGTGAACACTCCTCTCATCTCCTCTACTAGTGCATCACATACATCCTCAACATATCCTCCAAGATCCTATTGACCCTCTCTATGTGTCCATATGTATGTGGATGATAAGTTGTACTAAAGGGAAACTTTGTACCCAAACTTGTAAATAGCTCATTCCAGAACTTGGAAGTGAAATTTGCATCCCTATCCAACACAATCATCTTTGGAATACCATGTCATCTCACTATCTCTATGATGAAAACCTATGATATATCACTGGCTGAATATGTAGTCTTCACTAGAATTAAGTGAGCTACCTTGCTCAACTTGTTGACCACAACCATATTAGAATCATGTTGTCTCATTGTTTTCAGGAGACCTATAATGAAATCCATGTAAATGACCTCTCGTTTCCATTTTGGAATCACAATAGGTTGTATTAAACCACCTAGATGATTACATTCTCTCTTGTTGACAATCTAAACATCTAGCCACAAAATTTCCCACATCCTTCTTCAGATTCAACCAATAGTAGAGCTTCTTCACCGCCACCAATGTCTTCTAATATCTTGGGTGACCCAAGTATGACTTGACGTGAAACTCCCTCAATATAAGCTTCTTAAGCTCACCGCAATTCAGTACATATATTTTGTCCCTGAATCTCACCAAACCATCTACCGTGAGATGATAATCTGCATCTAGATCACCTATAACTGTACCTAACGTTGTACCTAACCCTGTACATGTACCGGTACCTATACCTATACCTGCACCTATACCTATTCTTGTACCTGTACGTACACCCCCACCTGTGCCTATAACTGTACCTAAACATGTACCTATACTTTCTTCTAACCTATGCATGATCTCCATGTACTTGTCATCTCATTGTCTAACCTGCAAGATCCTATCCTGGAACTCTATCCCATAAGAGCTCATAGATTCTATATGGTTTACCTATACCTTCTTGCAAAGAACATCTACAACCTGGTTCTCCTTGCTTTGATGTATATGATCTCAAAGTCGAATTCACTGAGGGTGGCCAACCATATAGCTTGCCTAGCATTTAGATTTGGCTAGCCAAACAAATACCTCACCCATTGTGGTTTCTCATCACTATAAACCTCCTATCAAGAAGATAGTGACTCCACATCTTTAATGCATCTATGATCGCTACTAGCTCAAGATCATGCATCAGATAGTTTTTCCCATGCTCATATAGTTTTCGTGACTCATAGCACACTACCTGTCCTTCTTGCATGAGAACTCCACCAAGTCCTCTCTTGCAAGCATTTGTACACACTACAAAATACTCGTATGGATATGCAATCGTTAACACTGGTGCATGTGTCAACAACTACTTGAGCTGCTTAAAACTAGCGGCATATTCTTCTATACATTCCAACCTTTTACCTTTCCTCTACAATGATGTGATAGGATATGCAATGGATGAGAAGTTCCTGATGAACCTCTTGTAGTAGCCTTCCAATCCCATAAATGATCTCACCTCATCCATATTCTTAGGAGTTTCCCAACCCATGATGGCCCTTATCTTTTATGGATCTACTACTATGCCTTCCTTGGAAACGACATGCCCCAAGTAATGCACCTCTGTCTGAAAGAAGTTGCACTTGCTAAGCTTAGCATACAACTCATGCTCTCTTAGAAATATCAACATTTCTTCTAAATGCTTGACATTTTCTTCCTCATTTTTATAATATACCAGTATGTCATCAATGAATACAATATAAAACTTGTCCATATAAGGACACAACATAGTGTTCATCAAACACATAAATTTAGCTAGAGAATTAGTCAAACCGAATGGAACTAGAACAAAATCATAATGCCCATACCTGGTCCTAAATGAAATCTTGAAGATATCCTCCTCCTTGATGTGTACCTGATGATATCCCAATTTCAAATCGATCTTGGAGAACACTATTTCTCCCTTCAACTAATCAAATAAAGCATCAATCTTTGGCAATGGGTACTTGTTCTTGATCGTTACCTTATTCAGTTGCCTATAATTAATGCACAATCTTAGAGTACCATGTTTCTTGTTTACGAACAACATTGGTGCACCCCAAGGAAATACACTTGGCCTAAAGTATCCCTTATCAAGCATCTCCTTTAGCTGCAACTTTAACTCTATCGACTCAAGTGTTCTCATCTTGTAAAGTTCCTTTGATGTCAGAGCTTCCCTTGAAACCATCTCAATAGAGAAGTCTACCTCCCTGTGAGGTGGAAACTATGTAATATCCTCAGAAAATACATCCTAAACTATTTTAGAACTAGTTATCTGCTCAAAACATCTACATCCCCAACTTCCTTACCTTTTTAACTAGAAATGTGCATTGCAAACATCACACAACCTTCTCTCCAACTATGCTTAGCCTACATATCAGTAACCATCCTCACTAATGTGGGCTTCTTCTTCGCCTGCAAGGTTCTCTTTTCCCCACTATCATCCACACACTCAATGGCCTTGTCGAAGAAATCCAATTTTGTCCTATGAAGGTAAAACCAATCGATACCCAAAAGCATACTATATGAACCCAATGGTAGTACATTTAAATGTAATGCTATAGGCATAGAATTTAACTCAAATGCACAAGCTCACACACAATGGTGAACTATTTTTTTTGTACCTATAGCCATCTGCACCAACCAAGATTCTGCATGCACTTGTTTTCTCAATCCACACTTATCCACCAGGTTAGAATTAATATAACTATAGTGAGAACAAGGATCAATAAAAATAGAAACAACTTGATCATAGAGCTTACCATCCATCTCAGTGATATATTCCTCATGATCTGCCTACCTATTGTCCACAACTGCACAGATACGAGGAATGTTATGACCAAGATCACCAACTATATGCGCCTCTTGGGCACTGAAGATCTAGGGTTTACCACCACTCTGATAATGCAGACAATCCCTCTTATGATGATCCTTACCACATATCCAACATTGCAATGGTTCACTACCACCACCTCTAGCCTGCTGCTCTCCATGTCCTTTCTCAGTTGTATTGAAATTCTTGTTAGGAACTAAATTTTATTTCTCACTTGCATATTGAGGTCTCCCTGGCTTTGGTGACTACTTTCCTGTAGCTTTCTCATTTCTTTTCAAGTCATGCTTTGGCTCAACCTTGTGCATTGACTGTTCATAACAATGTTTCAAATTTCGGATGGCCTCCTCCAACGATCTAAGTTCATTGAACTCAATCTAGTCTCTGTTTTCTACTGGGAGCCCACTGATGAATATTTGAACCTTGGCCTTCTCCTCCTTGAGGTAATGCACATATCTCAACAAATCCAAGAACCTAATAGTATACTCATCATCTGTCATGGAACCCATTTGCAACTCATAAAACTCCTTAGCTCTGTCATCAAAGTATGTTTTCGACAAATAATTCTTCTTGAAGAGTCTCTCAAACTCATGCCAAGTCAAATCATCCTCATGTATACCTTTAACATTCTTCACATCTTCCCACCAAATATCTGCTTTACCTTTGAGATTGAAAGTGGCTATCTTTTCTTTGATGTTTCCTGAATAATCATGCAATCTAAAGAACTTCCTCATACTAAGCAACGACACCTCTGCATCATGTGATTTCTTCATATCTCCATCAAAGTTAGGTGGCTTTGCTTTCTTAAACTCATCCAGTAAGTATCCCCTATTGCTCCTCTTGTAAGGATGATATCGATGGTGATCATGATGCCTGTCCAAACCAGAACTAGAATAATACTTGTGTCCATCACCTCTTCTATCTAGAGTGTCCAACAACCTACCATCTTTGATCATTTCATCTCTATCCCACCTGTGAACACCATAAGACCTGCTCCCATATGCCCCATTGGTTATGTCCTCCTACTCATAGTTGATCCGAAGTGGTCTCTATCGCTCCAATTCTGGCAAACTCTGAAGTAGTATTTCATTAATCTCTACTTATTTCTCTTGTGCTTGCATGATTTTGTTATTTTCTTCCTTACAAATCCTTATTTCTTCCTTCAACCTTCTCAATGTATCTACCAAATCAAAAGAGAACCCAACACCATGCTGCTCAATCAATTCATAGGGAGAGTCTTTGTAGTCTACCATCTTGCTAGCCATTTGATCTCTTTCCTGCAAGGCATACTATGTCAACTAAACCAAATCACAATAAACCAATGAACCTTAGCATAGTTTGGGAAAGATATCTCATCTACAAGATCATCAAATTAGCATGATACATATATAACATAATCATAGTAGCATATAAACATATGATATATAACCATGTAACCATTAGTCTAGCTAGAGTCCAGTCATCAATGCATGATTGTGTCAACTACACACATACCATGACTACATGCATGACAAGAATAACCATAACAACATTGTATACTTCACCACATGCAAATATTATCATGCATGATCAATGCATAATCGACCACACACACATGAACATATATGATCAAGCATGAATGACGATACTTGTAAACAAACCTACAAGAATGACACATGTAACCACACATACAAAATGACACATGTAAGAGACATATAAGAACATGTAACCCATCATATACTCATGAAACATGATTGACACAACTACATCCTTATTCCCATGGCGACATCACTATGACCATGATCAACACCATGCTTATGCAATAAGCACATAGACCACACAGATGACTGACACATGTAAAACTGACATGAATGAATGACAAACACATTCAACCAAGGAGAGCAGAACCACACTCTCATACCAATCTGTAACCACCCTCCTCCCACATCTACCCAAGTAACCAGACAACCGAGGTAAACATGTGCCAAGAGAGGCCACTATAAGATATTTAACCTCCTTGGTGAGCTTAAGGAAATGGAATTAGTGGAAGACATCAACCAAACCTTACACATCAACAACAAAAACCCTAGGAGACATCTCATCCACTTAGAAGTATTTGCCCTAGGTCCCACTGATATTTAATGCCTCTTGACCTCTAGAAACTCTCATGCTATAGGCATGCTAGCATCTAGAGACCTCTAGATGCTCTCATAAGCCTGCAAACTAGCATCTAGAGAATTTTTGCAGAAGACTTGTGCCAGCATTCATGGAATTCAAGAAACTTTTCTAGCCCAGAATCCCATCCATTGCCCAGAACTTGTTATAACATTCAGAATCCATCAAATACATGATGACAAGACTACTAAATGAAAAATCAACCTCAGGACTAGGCCTGACCATCCCTATCCAGGATTAACATTTTGTTAAACACTTGGAATCAGTGCAACCTACAAGTCTAGGATATAATACATAGCATGAATGAGTAAAAAACCTTATGAAACATAAAAATAAGGATCACCACCTTCTCCATTGCACTGTTATAACATCAATTATGTCTTTCATCCATCAATTTAACAATTACAAGTAAATACATGAGATAACCATGACATGAACCAAACAATTAACCGAGCTTATAAACAATATAAAACCATGTAAATAATAGAGATATAACTTCCATTAAATCCACATATAAAAAAAGTGAAAAAGTAAGAAAACTTAGCTTTAATTAATCATAGGAAAATCTGACTAGGTTCAGGACTTCCACTTACCACCCGACCGTAGTCATGGCTGAACTAGATCTTTCCTTCATCCAGTGACCCCCATATCATATTCCAAGAATGAATGTGGGATATCATGGGTAAACCAATCCAAAAACAATCAAGGGACTCAAGAGGTTAAACCACATCCACCCTCACCAAGCCGTGATCACATCAAAACTGGTGCTCTGATCACTACCGAACTGAACTTGGAATGCCATCTAGAATCCATCACTGTCCTTGAGGAATTTTCCATCTCCATGTCTCTCAGGATTTATCACAATCCAATCTCAGATAAATGGGCCCTAAATCGAGACCAGTCTCTTAGGATTTACCACAATCCAAACCCATATCACTAGGCCCTAAATCGAGACTTCTCCCTTAGGCTTTACCATATATCTCACCAAAACCGGTCAAGGGATTCCTAGGCCTTTGGGAATGAACCTTGAGACCACCTCAGCCCCGAATTCTGAAATCCATCTAGCAAACCATAGCGCAAAATCAAGATAAACATCCCAACATACCATGGAATATGGAAAAATGGAAGGCTAGGCTGAAAACCATTGTCATAACTCAACAAAAGCATGCTACTGACAGTAATAGAACCATACACCAACATGCAAAGCCATGCTTGTCAAACCAACTAGGAAATCACACATGGAATATGTTACGAGCAAGTATTCATGTTGAAGCTAATTGATCCTGCTCTTTTTTCATTGATCTTGTCTTTCCTTCACTTCCCTTTGCTTGCTTTTTCTTCCTTGATCCAAAGCTAGAGTGCTCCAAGAAAGCTCTAAGTGACCAAGAGTGAGAGAGAGACAGAGAGAATAATGAGAAAGCTCCAAAAATTGAACTGAAAAAGGTTACCAACTGATCCTTAGAAACCTTTTTATTAATGAGGCCTCTATTTTCTTCATTTTCCATCATTTTCCTCCTCACATACAACCTGTGACCATTCGCCTTACTTTTCTCCTAATTTCCTTTATTTTCATAAATAAATGTGTCAAAAATGCAATTTTTTCCTTTAATTCCTTCACCTTAGCCTTTTCCAATTTCCTTAACCAAGATCACATCTAGTGACGCCCACTAGGATATCGTTTCCCAACATTTAGCTTGGAATAAGTGTCCCTTAACCCTGGTCTTTTTTTTCCTCTATTAACTTTTATTACATGAAATTTTCAATAGGGTTGTTACAAAACCAGTATCTCTCCCACTAGTTCTATTCTCAGAAGTAAATTGCCTTTATCTGTCATATTACTTCTGTAAATATCACACCTCTTGACATTTATACCTATTCATGGAAACATTCTTGTGCTCTATCCCTACCCAAAATTCTCTTGAATTCGAGAAAAAGGGAGGATTTTCCTTCTTTTTGGTCCTTACATTTTTTGGGCATATGTTTTTCCAACGATTTTCATGCGAGTTAGGAGTTATTTTGAAATGAAAATCGTTAACATATTTTTAAGGATATTAACGTCAACGTGTCATATCACAAGTCTTCTAGTTTTTTTCTAACCAATAATTAAATGAAAAAGTCATAAAGCAATTTTCCATGGGTTTTACAAAAATCAACTAGGGTTTTTACACATAAAAAACTATTGGCATAAGATTGTATTAACATCATAGAAACAAATTAGCCTAGCCACCCGTGCTTTAACCTTTAGAGGTTAATGACTTGCAATACAAATAAAGATTAAGAAATGTGTACTTGAAATAAGCTAGAAATTAAAAACCACTATAAAATGAGTTTCTCCTGTTGAAATCCAGACCCTTGAGGTTGAAGAAACCTATGACATACACCAAAAACCAACCTTTGTTAGTAGTAGTACACAAAAGGAAAAACCTAAAAGAATTATAAATAAATGAATAAGTAGATCAAGGGATGATTTTTTACATGGAAACAAAGTTGACGATGAAAAAAACTTTAGCGCTTGTAGAAACACGATGAGGGTTTTAATTATTTACCCTTGTTGAAAACCTTGAAAATAAATGGAAAATACATGGACAAGGAAAATGAGAGAAGATGGAACAAATTCCTTGATGAAAACTTGAGCAACCTTGGAGGAAAACTAAGATGTGTTGTGTTATATATCTATCTATCTATATATATATATAAAATACAAAGATGGGAGTTGAAGCAAAAAAGGGAGGAATTCCCTATGCATAAATAAGGAAACAAGAGGGGAGATATCCATAATTTTGGGCCTGCAAGTCAAACAAAAATTTTAATTAGTGATTTGAGAAGGAAATCCTTTGAAAACAAAAATGGTAGAAGTGAAGGAAAATATTAAGAAAAAAAAGGTTGATACCTGGGGCGCAAGTAATGTCACCACCTTTCAAAACTACACAAGTCTCACAATGCATAGTCAAAAGAGGAAATAACCCTTGGTTAAGATATAAATTTACCATAATAACACATGGGTTGAGAAAACCCTCAAGTGGTGAGAAACCATTAATCCTTGCAAATATTTTCCATGAAAACCAGACATGCAAATGATAGAAGAGATGGAGGAGGGCCGACGGGGGGGAGTAGTTACCCTTAGTGTGTGACAATTAATCTTCATCATTTTATTATTGTCATTCATGCATCCATGGTGAGCTATCACAAGTATGCCTAGCCATGTGGCCACTATCATATAGTCATCAAGATAGCCGAGACCCACTATTTCTTAACCCTGCCAATGCACCATGAGTTACAAAATAACATTTTTTATAACACATTAAAGATCAAGGAATCACTATTATAAAGTAGATATGAATATGGGTGAGGAGTTATTTCATGGTGCCAAATATGGCTATAGTTCCCTTATATACATCATATAATAATGTACACAAATAATTGCAATGAGTAAACTGTCGATGGTATAAAATAATTTCATGATTGAAGAAAGGAACGAATCCAAATCTTCTAGGTAGATAAATAAACCATGTTAGTATAATCAATATCATCAAGTTAGTAAATAATATCATGGACTATGATGATATATTTGAGTTAGCTGCAACAGAATTTCCCCTATTTGTAATAGGGGAGGAAAAACGAGAACAAGTTGATAAAGGAGTATAATCAATTTTTTTTTGGAATAAATATAGGTGTTCCTTTTAATCTTAGTATTATACATGAGATATCATATCAGAGCCCTAGGTTACAATAGCGCATCTTATGAGCTCAACATTAACTAAAATTGAACATAGTAAATGTTAACTACATGGTGAGGAACAAAGTAAATTTTGATACTACACAACAAGGGTAGAGATAAGTAATAGAGTTCTATATTATGATTAATTGGTATAATTTTAATATGTGAATTAACATTATAAAAATAGTAATTGGTTGTTATCGAAACATTGTTACCTATAGGAACATGTATTTTGGGAATTTGGTAGTGCAAGCAGTTGTCTGATAAAACAAATTGAGTAGTAATACATGTTAACTAGTGAACTCTATTCCATGATTATTGGAATATTGACTATAAAAATAAGTTTGTAATCTATGGAATTAAGAAATAACTTACATAGACAATTAGAGAAATGCATACATGTATATATGTCTAAAGAAACATTTCCTAACCTACTCTATTAGGGATTCGGTAATAGTAGAGGGATATGTTTAAGATACAAGTTAGGATACTACATATGAAACTATCCCTAAAAGGTATGGAATTACCTGTATGATGGTTACCTATTATCCTGACATAATGTTGTATGTATTGCTGGAGTTGTCAATGTTGTATATGAAGTTTAATTTAAAACGTTAACCCTTTGTTGTATTGTTAATATTTGTGATATTTTTATTTTTAAAATTCGGACAAAAATATTTTTGCTATATTATTTGCAAGATTGATATGCATAGACATCTTATACTAGGTATCTACTTCAACCTATCCATAAGGGAGGTAGAAAAAACATAAGGTAATATTGGCATTAAAACATACAATACATAATTGTTATGTTATATACTCATGGAGAACAATTATATAACTTTATGAGTACAAGACTACTTCCTTGCGCAAAGGCTACATAGAAAGGCTCCCAAGCACTGGATTTTGACCAATTGGTCTTGTGAGAAGAAAGATCTACGGAAATAATATGGATGAGGGAAATACTTATTGGTAAAATAAAAGTTATTGACTCCCATGAAAGGGTAACATTGTATGCTTAAGACTAAGGGGCAATAAAACATAAGCCAAAAAATACAAAGCTTACAACAACACTATTAAACACAAGGAGATTATAAAAATAAAATAGAAATAATATAATAATTAGAGAAACTAAGTATGTTTATCTCAAATGAAAGATGTTGATAACAATCATGGAACTAGAATAATTTATAAGATTACATGTCTATAAAATCAGGAGAATAATCACATTGTATGTATAAAATTTTTTTGGAAATATTCGCTATAAATAATTTGGTCTAAGATTTATGATTGAACTAAAGAAAAGTGTAGAATACATAAGCATAATGAAGTGTATACAAGATATTTTTAAGGTACGTATATATGAACAAAAAACCCATTTAAGTCAAATGAACTTACCTCAAGCGGTATGGTTCATGATTTGTGTCCCAATTAATGTGGGTTCAAGTCTCTTGAGACATGTTGGCCCATGTGGAATTTATGAAATATTTATACTAATGGTGGAATAGTGGAAGCAATTTCTAGAGAGCTAGCTATTGTGCCTAGTGGAATGTAGTCATTACTGTTTAAGAAAAAAAAACCTCTTTAAATGAGGGGTTCATAACCTTACATTACACAAACTAAAAAAATAAAGAAATGAGGTACTGAAAGAGTTTTCCTGGGCATATATATATAAACATAACTTAGGTATGAGTTTGGGAAATGTGGCGACATATGGTTGTAAATAAACTTCCATGGTTATCATGAGTGTAAGACCTGTGAAAGAATTACTGAATCAAGAAGGATTTTTCTTTAGATGGTCTCCTTGTGAGGGAAGCCATCGAAAACTTGTTATAGTTGTAGTTAAGAATCTTGGTAAGAATAACCAAAATTGAGATTGTAGTAAGAACAAATGGCATCTAAAATAATTTGAAACCCATAACACTTAATTTTTATTGTAAGGTCCTTCCAAAATTTTACGTCTTTTACAAATTTCAAGATAAATCTTTTTGACCTCGTTGATTAAGTAGTCACAGAAGTCAATTCTTCGATATATTATATTTCTTGAATCTTAGAGTACGTGGTAATGTGATGGAGATTTTCTAGGTAAATATACCACTGAATGAGTTAAGAATTATGGCATAGATTAGGGCCAATAAGTTTTCCAAAGAAAAAAGAAGCACAAGAAGGCATGTAATTGTAGGTTATTGAAAAATTGTTGTTTGAAACCATCATAATGTTGGAAAGTTGAGATATAATACCATAATATTTAATGATTGAAAGAAAATTAGTCTTGAAAATAACAAAGTAAGTAAAGCATTTGTGAATTTTAAATTGAAAATGGAAGGATGATGACATCTTGGTTACTGTAAGACATGAGATAAGCATGAAATCACTTAGGAATATTGTTGCAAATACTTAGAAAAATATCAATTTTATGCCAAATTTATCGAAGGTGAATTAATCAGGACTATAATCAATATTAAGAACATGTAAATTTACTAAAACAAAGTACAAATGGAGCCTAAAATAAAATTTCCAATCAACTCTTGATTGGCATATACCTGAGAGATGTGGTAGGAATCATATTTTTATGAGGTTATGTTATATCAGCTACAACCACCCTCCAAAATTTTGCCTTAGCTTCATTTTAAAGCCTCCCTACCAACCATCCTAGCAGCTTGTCTTGCACTCTTAAGTACATAGGCTTCATTGGTTTTCTAGCAGCTTTCTAGCTTGTGCATGTTAGTTTGATTCTCTCCACTCAAAGGCTTCCATTCTAGACTTGGGCTAGTTGTTGGCTGAGCAGCTCCCTCAGAAAATTGTGCAATTATGGAGGGGAACCAAACTTCCCTCCAAAAATTGTGCAAATCTATTTGCCTTAGAAATTGCGTAATACAGTCAGATAGTCTTACTTGGGAAAATTGCACAATCTAGCCTAGCACTGGAGCTCACCCCAGAAATTCTGCAGTTTTGGGCTACAGTCACCTGCTCCTCCCATAAATTGTGCAATCCCTTTAGGAAAACTAGCCCATTTCCTCCAATAAATTGTGAAATTCTAGGTAGTAGTCACCTGCTCCTCCCAGAAATTGTGTAATCCCTTTGGGAAAGCTAAACTAGCTCCTCCGAGAAATTGTGCAATTTTGGGAAATAGTCATCTCCTCCTTCCAAAAAGTGTGCAATCCCTCTCAGACATCCAACCCAGTTCCTCTCAGAAATTGCGCAAATCCCTCTCTCAATCAAGCAGGTTGTCGCATGTGCCTTTAGGTTGACAAGTTCCATGGGGGCTTCACTCAATGAACCTCTGATTTATCACGTGCGTTCGTGGCATATTAAAAAATACCCTTATTTGACTACATATTGGAAAATTCCCCTAAAAATAACATTATCTAACCTCCTACCAATACAAACCTAATACACCTTGCCAATTTAAAAAAACCCTACTTACACTAGATATTGTAGGTATCCATTTTTTCAATAACATTTTTTATACCGCTTTATATATTTTCATTAACTTTGAGGTCCATTTTTTATACCTGCCAATATAAAAACCCTTTACCCCATATATATCCCCCAATATATTGTGTCATTTTTCCCTAATATAACCCCCCCATATAAACCCACATGGTATGGTATTGCTCACTCAGTGAAGCCCCTATAATGAGCTCCCTCCAAGACCAAGCAAAACTAATTTGCATGCATGGGCTTCTTTTCCCGAAATAGAAAATGCTAGCATGCAAAAGGCATCCCTAGATCTAGGGATCTATTCTTAGCAGCTAAAGGTTACATGCAAATCTCATTTTAGAAACCTCTCGCCAAGTGTCGATTTTTCCTAGATTTGTGGCATGTGTGTCATAGCCTCAATCTTGTAAAAAATTATGAACCGGATGCTGCAGAGCTCATTCCCCACATCAATCTTGTAGCTCTAACATCCCACATTGCATCCACGAACCTTTGGCACTTTCAACTTAGCTGTTTCAGGGTAAATCTTCTTTTCATGCCTTGCGTTGTGTTTCTGTCCCTTTTTTTGTTTCGCTTTGTGTGAGTTTTGTCTATTTGATTTCAATGAGTAATTGTTGTGGTTTTGATGTATTTTAGCTTTTGGAAGCACCGTTTTAGTTTTCGTTCTCATCTCGCTGTTGTCACATGCATGACACTGTTTTTGCACTTACAGTCACCATTATGGTGACACATTTCACACACATGCATGTTTTCTCATTTTCTGAATCCTACACTTACTGCTTTCATTCATGATCATTCACTCTTGTTTACACTCAGTATCACCATGCATTCAGACTTCTCATGTTGTCAGTTTCCCATTGGCGGGTCTATGTTGCCTTAGCTAGAACCTTGCCTTGCCTGACTAGCATTGCACATTTCTAGAAGTGAAGGCTCTACCTTCCCTCTAGAAATTTTGCAAGACTGGCCCAACACTAACCCCTAGGATTTCAGTGCACAATTCTGGGAGGTAATGCCTTACTGGCCCCATAAAATGCGCAATGCATGTCACTGCTAATTGAAATTGCGCATTTCACAGTTTTAGTCCTCAACAAGATAGGTTGGACTATGCATTGCACTGTTCGAGCAGTCAATTAGCCTCCCAATAGCTTGGACTGTGCCTTGCACAATTTTGGTAGTCAGTCTCTCAACCTCCTAGTGAAAATTATGCAATCTTCACAAACAATCAAACAGGTATGTTGCATGTTGATCCTCCAGTTTGTTCTAGTTTTCATGTGACAGATTGCTGGTCAGGAGTGTTAATATGTCTCCAGGTATTACAGGTGTTCATCTTCCTCTCAGCAACACGGGTACAATGGGTTTGATGAGAGCAGAGTTGAAGACATTGTTTAGAGCACAACTAGGGATGCAATTGATCAATTGTCTATGAACTTGCCTATCTATGGAGACATCAAGTTGTTCATGGACAAGGATATCAAGATGAAATGGCAGTGACATCACAGTGACCAGCACCATCAGCATCAACAGAAGGTGGTAGAACTGCATGCGACAAATGCAAAAGGAAGGTTGTGGACAGGATAAAGGCAGACAAAAGTTGCAAAGTTCAAGCAGATCCACTTGTGACAGAAGCAACTTTGGATATAGAGGCTATGAGGCGACAACGTGACAAGAGGATCATGTGAAGGTAAAGAGAGAAACAGAGAAAGAGTTGCAGGTGCTGAAGTAGGGGTGATTTTAGGGGCGAATGTTCGCCCTTTGGTGAAATTAAGGGGTTTTAAATTTTTAGTGGGCGAATATTTTGTGTCATAGTACATTTTTACAAATCACCTCAAATAGTCCACCTTATTTTAAGGGAGAGGGTAAAAAAGGTAAATTTAGCCCTTGAAATTAAGAGTTACAACCTTCCATTCACCCATTTTCAAGAATAGGTTTTATTTAAGTGAATCCTATGGGCCAAAGGCCCAAATACCATATTTATAAAAGAGGTATGGTAAATTAATAAAAATATAAATAAATGAGAGGTATGGTAAATAAATAAAGATTTTTTTATATTTACTCCATAAGTCACCTTATATACATGCAAGGGGGTAAACAAATAAAAATATAAGTAAAGTGGAGGTATGGTAAATAAATAAAACTTTTTTTATACTTACTCAAAGGTATGGTAAATAAATAAAAATATAAATAAATAAAACATCTTTTTATATTTAGTCCATAAACCTCATTTTATTTATGAAGGCTCAAGAAAGAGGTTTTATTTAAGTGAATCCTATGGGCCAAATACCATATTTGTAAAAGAGTTATGGTAAAATAATACAAATATAAATAAATGAGTGGTATGGTAAACAAATAAAACATTTTTTATATTTACTCCATAAGTCACCTTGTATTTATGAATGGTATGGTAAATTAATAAAAATATAAATAAACGAGAGGGGTATGGTAAACAAATAAAACATTTTTTTATTTTTTTATATTAATACCATGAAAAAAAACATTATTAACCCTAATATTAGTATTAATAAAAATAAAAATGGCACATGGTCTTGACCGATGGTATTCACCAAAATGGCACATGGTATTGACCCATGGTATTCACCAAAATGGCACATGGTATTGACCCATGGTATTCACTTGGAATGTAGCCTATTCAAATGGGGGAATTAAACCAGAATAGATCCATCTTTACTCTGGATCTACTAACCCCCGAGAGGTATCAAATATCGTGATATGCAAACTAGCATAGAGTGAAAAAATATTTTATCCGATCAAGAGTAAAAATGGATGTTGTAATTTAATGTATGTTAAACATTTTGGCTTGGTTAAAATAAAAATAAAATAAAATCAACTATTAATTTTTATAAATTACTAATAGTAATATTTAAGCTCCAGGTTTATGATAACCCATGGTATTGACCCATGGTATTCATGTGAGCATAGACTATTTAAAGGGGAAATTCTATCTTAAATCCATCTTAATTCTGGGTCTACCAAGTGCTAATTCTGGGTCTACCAAGTGCTCAGAGGGATAAATAGATTTCATCCCCTTAAGAGTGGTAGATGTGGAGTTAAGATGGATATAGGGTGGTTTTTATGATAATGAAGATATTAAATAGACTTAGGAAATTATATTGTAAAAACATCTTAAGCTGAATGGTTAAAGCATAGACATTGGACAAGTATATTTGTATACTTCTGTTCTAAACTGAAACCAAATCCAGGGCTAAAAGGAATGGATTGATTGCACTAGTCATCCTTCTATAACTTTCCAACATATGTTGGAGTAAACAGATTGTAATTTAGGTAATTTTTCTAATTGAAAACGGGAACATACTTGTGTATTGGCAGGGTGGTTATGAGGTCCCTAGAAGTGGAGTAAACAGATTGTAATTTGGGTAATTTTTCTAATTGCAAACAGGAACATACTTGTGTATTGGCAGGGTGGTTATGAGGTCCCTAGAAGTGATGAATTTGAATTTTTCTTGGTTTTATATATAGTATTAGGTTTTTTCTCATGCTTTCTGTGAATGGCACAGGTGAATTTTATCTTACACCCACTAGATTATCGATATGTAATTTCGGTAATTTTGATTTCAAAAGATATTTTAAAGAAATGCAATGATTTCATTTGTGTATTCAATAAACACAAGATTTTATAATTGAGTGAAATATTCGCCATGCCTGGTGAGAGATTCGCCAAAAAATTATATATACATATCATATTATTGATCAAATCACCTCCCATTTTTCCTATATACCATGGAGATTCACCCATTTATTATACATGTAAATTTAGGGGGGGTTCTTAAAATTTTCCCTGGTCACGGCTACTCTCCCCACTTGATTCCCCATAAGACCATAAATCTCGTCATGCCGCTCACCTGCGTAAGCAATCATTCCTCCACAAGAATGATCCTCGATGACCATGTTGGACAACGGTGTATATATATATATATATATATATAACAATCATGATCTTGTCGGACATGACATACATACATACATGCTTGTATACACATATAGACATCAGCATCATCATGATCAAAACATAATAACTAGATATCATAAGGTCAAGGTTAAGAGAACTATATTTATCCAGGCACCACATGCAAAACATTGAGAACAATTGTTCTCGACATAACTAAGGAATTGGATGCCTCACATCCATTCACTTTACCTTTCCTGTTATCTTTCTCATGATTGTCCAACCACCATCCATTTACACTAATGGACCCAACCAGCTTAGCCGATTGTCACACTCTTACCTTTATCTGCCATTACACATGCACAAACTTCATCTAAGTCTTGCATTACCTATTGGGTTTCATCCGACTCTTCTTGAACCCCATCAACTTTCCACTTTCCCAAACCAATTCCCAAGACTCAAAACTTAAAAGGCAAGCGTAAGAAAAAAACAAGAAGAAGACCATGAAAACCAATAACAACACAACACCACAACAAAGTGGCAAGGCCTTGCACCAAACATAAACAAAACCACAAATCAAGCTCAAATAAAGCACAAAGAATTGAAATCACAAGACTCTCAATGGACACCATGACTCAATCCCTATGGTTCCCAGTGCTTCAAAATGAAATCTCAACATCCTATGTACACAACACTGCATATCCAACATGCACATAGCACCATCTATGCCCAACACAACATATGCAATATTCACACAACACTATTTGTACCACTATGTACATAACATTGCATAAACAACATGTACACACATTATATATAGACTACACCACATGCGCACAACATCACAAATGCAACATGTACAACATATGCACAACATTAGTACCACACAACCAAAACCACATAGTCTCTACCAAGCAACCTTGCTTTTAGTGTCTCTCCGCCATCCATGCCTATCCCAGCATCGCACAAACCACACTGCTTTCATTTCATTGATGTATCCCTCAGTATAGCATGTCCATAACATAGACATAGTATAATCACATAATATCAACTCATAACCACATGATATTGACCTCATATATTTGTCACGACTACTCTCCCCAATTGATTCCCCATAAGACCAGGAACCTTGTCATGCCATTCACCTGCATAAGCAATCATTCCTCCACAAGAATGATCCCTGATGACCATGTCAGACAACGGTATATATATATATATATACAATCATGATCCTGTTAGACATGACATACATACATGTATACACATATAGACTTCATCATAATCATGATCACAACATAACAACTAGATATCATAAGGTAAAGGTTAAGAGAACTCCCTTTATCTAGGTATCGCATGCACAACATTGAGAACAATCGTTCCCGACATAGCCAAGGAATCAGATGCCTCACATCCATTCACTTTACCTTTCCTATTATCTTTCTCATGATTGTCCTACCACCATCCATTTACACTAATGGACCCAATCAACTTAGTCGATTGTCATACTCTTACCTTTATCTGCCATTACACATGCACCAACTTCATCTGAGTCTTGCATTGCCTGTTGGGTTTCATCCAAATCTTCTTGAACTCCATCAACTTTGCACTTTCCCAAACCAATTCCCAAGACTCAAAACTTAAAAAAAAAGCACAAGAAATAAACAAGAAGAAGACCATGAAAACCAATAACAACACAACACCACAATAAAGTGGCAAGGCCTTGCACCAAACATAAACAAAACCGCAAATCAAGCTCAAACAAAGCACAAATAATCGAAATCACATGACTCTCAACAGACACTGTGACTCAATCCCCATGGTTCCCAGTGCTTCAAAATGAAATCTCAACCTGAGCCTTCTCCAAGATTTCATGGCAGTCTCTTTGCCATGCAATCCCCTGCATCATATTGCCATAAACACATAATTTTCAATGCATAAATAAACATGAAAATACACCAGTTACCTTATCTTGTTGTGCCAAGCATGTTGCTTGCAAATGAACACATTTGTGCCATGTCTCAAGGGAGTCCAATTCCCTTGACGAATCTAGCCATAACCAGAACCAATTGTTATACCTGTCAAATACATATTTGCATCGTGCAAACCACGATGCTTTCATTTCGTTGATATATCCCTCGGTATACTGACCTCATATATTTTTCGCGGCTACTCTCCCCACTTGATTCCCCATAAGACCATAAATCTCGTCATGCCACTCACCTGCATAAGAAATCATTCCTCCACAAGAATGATCCTCGATGACCATGTTGGACAACGGTATATATATATATATATATATATATATTATATTTATATTATATAATATATATATATATATATATTATGATAGATAGATAGATAGATAGATAGATAGATATATAGATATACATATAGATATAGATATAGATATAGATAACAATCATGATCACAACATAATAACTAGATATCATAAGGTCAAGGTTAAGAGAACTCTATTTATCCAGGCACCACATGCACAACATTGAGAACAATCGTTCTCGGCATAATTAAGGAATTGGATGCCTCACATCCATTCACTTTACCTTTCATGTTATCTTTCTTATGATTGTCCAACCACCATCCATTTACACTAATGGACCCAACCATCTTAGTCGATTGTCATACTCTTACCTTTATCTTCCATTACACATGCACAAACTTCATCTAAGTCTTGCATTACCTATTGGGTTTCATCCGACTCTTCTTGAACTCCATCAACTTTCCCAAACCAATTCCCAAGACTCAAAACTTAAAAGGCAAGCGCAAGAAAAAAACAAGAAGAAGACCATGAAAACCAATAACAACACAACACCACAACAAAGTGGCAAGGCCTTGCACCAAACATAAACAAAACCGCAAATCAAGCTCAAACAAAGTACAAAGAATCGAAATCACAAGACTCTCAATGGACACCATGACTCAATCCCCATGGTTCCTAGTGCTTCAAAATGAAATCTCAACTTGAGCCTTCTCCAAGATTTCATGGCAGTCTCTTTGCCATGCAATCCCCTGCATCATATTGCCATAAACACATAATTGTCAATGCATAAATAAACATGACAATACACCAGTTACCTTGCCTTGTTGTGCCAAGCACGTTGCTTGCAACTGAACACATTTGTGCCATGTCTCAAGGGACTCCAAGTCCTTGAAGGATCTAGCCATAACTAGAACCAACTGTTATACCTGTCAAATACATATTTATGAATATATCACATATCCTCATAATGTCAGACAAATTCAACGTTAAGAAGATTTCCTGTATGCAAAGCACTCATTCATTTGGAATTGTAGTTTCCAAACATAGCCAAAGGAATTATCACCCAATTCATTTATTTACCATTTTATCTTGCTGCAATCAAGTCTTACTATGTACTGTCACATCACCCCGATGTTAGTTATATAAACAATTCAACTATTACCTTGTCATGCTAATACTAAGCATGCTTCCTGCAACTATTTACACATGTTAACCACATGTTCCAAATATCAATACAATCATATCTATCAATTTGAAATCAACCTTTACCAAGACTAGCAATCATGTCATAATCCATAGTCAACTCATAGTCATTAGACATGATGCTACAATTGTCACTATTACACTCAAGTATATGTAAGCTATCTCAACACATATGTGTTAGCACAATAATCTTAAAACAAGATCATTCCGACAATAAATATTATAGAAACATACTCATATCATTCAAGTAATCAAAAATTCAAACAATAGATAGACGACATAATAGACACTCAAACACTCAAACTCCAAATAAACGACATAGTCAAAACACCAAATATACGACACAAGAAAACTCATACCTTAATGTATCTCAGGGGAGGCTATCTTGTTTGCACAATCAACCTATATTAGTATGATATAACTTCACAGCATATCAACTCAAACATAAATAAGGTCATGATATCCATAATAGTCACTAGGTAACATGTTCACATCATAAATTCATAAACAATTATCATTCGTACATAATAATCACATCTGCACAATAAATATAGTTTAGTATGGCATAATATCACATCATATTAACTCATACCTGAATGTCCTAACCCTAAGCATTTGCATAGACCAATCCAATTTAGTATGATACATATAACGCCAAGATCTTAATGTACTAACCCTAATCATTAAGTTACTAGCATATAATAACAACAAGTTATACATCATGCTCATCAACAACATATAACCTAACCATCAAGCTAACTATCATATAACAACAACAAGTTAACCTATAACATACTCATCAACAACATATAACATAAACATCAAGTTAATTAACATAAAACAACAACAACAATGCATATAACAACAAGTTACTATCATTCAGGACCATCCGACACATGTGCATATGACTACACTAATCAATTAGCATCTATCTCATATGTAACCATAACATCAATAGAATGAAAGGCATACACATAACCATAATGCATATAACAATCCTTAACCTACATATCTGCATGTCAAACATACAATACCTGTATGACGATATGCTCTTGCCTCAAGGTCCAATGTTGCAACTTCACTTTAATGATTTGCATCTACTGCTCTATCTCATCCAACACATTAGCATCATAACATACCAATAGCATGATGATGACCTAATTGCATATAATGACCTCACAATGCATGTTTGACCTACTATACATGCATAACTATAACTATAACCATGACAATGCATGCATAATGACATATGGACACTGACATGCATAGCAAATGCATATACAACCATACACTCATGACAACACATTCCACAACAACACCATCAACCTTCACATGGTGACATCACTACAACCATGATCAAAACCATGCAAACACATCAAGCACATGGACTGCAAGCATAAGGAACACATATGAAACCGGCATGAATGCACGACCAACACACCGCCCATCCAGTCCGAGGGGTGAACCATGCTCTGATACTACTCTGTGGTATCAGATGTGACCCAAAGAGAGCGCAACCCACTCTAATACCACTCTGTAACACCCTCCTCCCACATCTACGCAATTAACCGACCAATCGAGGTAAACATGTGACAAGAGGCTACTATGATATGATTCAACCTCCTAGGTGACCTTAAGGAGGTGGAATCGATAGGAGCACATCAACCCTGCCTTCACATCAGCAACAACACTCCAAGGAGCCATCCCTACCACTAAGGTATCATGCCCCTGGGTCCCACTGAGTTTTTAAGCTATTAAACCTTTGGACGCTCCCATGCTATGGGCATGCCAGTGTCCAAAGAGCTCTGGATGCTCCCACAAGCCTACATGCCTGCGTCCAGGGACTATTTCCAGCAGACCTGTGCCAGAGTCCGCGAGATTTAAGGCACTTTTCAAGCCCATAATTGCGGCCACTGCCCTGAACTTGTTGTAACTTCTGGAATCCATTAAACACATGATGACAAGACTAATAAACCAAAAACTAACTCCAGGACTAGGCCTGACCATCCCCAATTGGGACTGACATTCTGTCAAACACTTGGCATCAATGTAATCTACATGTGTAAACAACAGCTTTAAGCATAGGGGTCTCATACTTATATGAGAATTTCTAAGAAGCATTGTTCCCTTATATCATTAGTTGCATTATCATATATTAGATCATAGATACAGTGTTCATTCATTTACAAATCAAAACAAGAGGAGACCCATACATAACCATTGTCATAAAACATATACATAACTAGCATAATAGCAACAGAAATACCAAGGAAATCACAACCATATCCATGTATAAAACAATATAATACTCATAGAAATACAAGGAGAATCAACCTCATATTGATGATGTAAAATCTAAAACTGGGATGGGACTACCACGTTCCACCTGACCATAGAATGGATGAGCCAAATCTCTTCAGCCATTCACTCTCGTGCCATATTCCAAGCATGAATATGGGACTCAAACCAAAAGAACCAACCAGGGCATCTCGAGGCTAAACCACCTCACCCTCATCAATAGAAACCATGCATTACCGTAATCCATCCAGAATCATGAGGCCCACACAATAAACATGTAATAATAGGCTTTACCATGATCTCCACTCGATCACTAGGCCAAACAAGCATGGATGCCATCGGATCTCTCCACCTACACCGTGAGGAATTTTCGTGACTCTTAGTCTCTCATGCTTTACCGCAATCCACACCTAATCACGAGGCCTTAAACTGAGACCCACTCTCCATGCTTTACCGCATATACCATCCCGGGATTACTAGGCCCAAGGGAGAGCAATCCACCTCTTAGCTTTATTGTATATCCCATCATTCACCGATAAGGATTCCTAGGCTCACTAAGGCACACAATCCTGGATTTACCGCAACCCACAGTTTGGCTCAGGGGTTACTAGGTTAGTGGCTTTACCGTGATCCACAGTCCAATTTAGGGACCACTAGGCCATGTGTTCTATCATTTGGAGATCCACCTCACTCAACTTCGAATCCATCTGACAATCCAGCTCAACCAAACCATGAGAACCCCATCACACCATGGTTATCCGGAAATGGCAAGGCTAGGCTGAAAACACTGTCACACCTGGCAAAACCCATGCCATGACAACAAAGAACCACATGCAATAATATTCATGACAAATATAGTACAGAAAATGCACTTGCAAATCAATACCTGCAAAGAATACTGTTGTAGTTGCTTGATCCTGCTCTTCCTTGCTTGATCTTTTGCTTCCTCTTTGCCTTCTTTGCCTTTCTTGATCCAATGTTTAGCAAAAGCTTTTTGCCCATTGATCCTTGGAAGCCTTTTTATCAATGAGGCCTCTATTTTCTTCAATTTCCATTATTTTCCTTCAATTTCCTCCTCACATGCAACCTGTGACCTTTCACCTTCCCTCTCTCCTAATTTACATTATTTTCATAAATAAATGTGCCAAAATGCCATTTTGCCTTTCCAAAGCCTTAGTCATTGCCTTTGCCAATTTCCTTTAGCCATAATAAACCGAAGTGACACCCCACTAGGATGTTTTCCCCACCATTCATCTTGGAATACATGTCCCATCACCATGGCCTTATATATTTTTTACATGGAATTTACACTAGGGATGTTACAAAGACTTATTCTTGTGTACCTTAAAGCCATGACAATTTGAGCAAATATTTCCTCAGCGTCCTCTCCCTCTTTTTGGAAGAACCTTATTGCCATGGATCTTGCTCTATATTACCATCTATTGTATGCTTGATCTTGTAGATCCATTTGGAAGTCACCACTGACTTCCCTTCATGTCACGGTATAATTTCCTCCACTATGACATCTTTTCAAACTTACTGGGTTGCCTACTTCCTCTAAACTAGGAGCTCTCATGGTTCGAGATGTCAATAAAATTTCTCCCTCTTGAAAATTACTCTAGCTGATTTCATGCTTGATCTTGGGAGATTCTTGTCGCCATAAACTTTGCTTCGCTCTTCTCGATGCTTCCATCTATTGACAGAGCCTTGGTGGTCTTCACAATGTACTTGCGATCTTGACTAAGAGATCATATAAGAAATGATTATAATCCAACAAAAGAAACAAAGATAACAGGCTAACTAATGATAAAGAAATAATAATAATCAACGAAGAGAGATATATAGAGTACTTATCTTTTATTTTGAGGGTTACAGGCATTTTACAGCTCCCTCTTGATCTTAGCCTTCTTGCAGAAACTCATCTACAAGCTCATCATCATCATTATCATCATCGACTACTAGTGTATGTAGTTTTCCTTTGTACGAGCTAGGATTTTTTTGTCCTCAAGTTATACAGCCACACCAAGAAATCAATAATAACATAACAACATATCTTGGATCTCTTATTTGTATTCCTTATCTCACTATAGGGTTTACAAACCCTAAATGTTCCATTTCTTGTACGAACTGTCCTTTTCTTGTAACAATCATATTCGAACTTATCATATTCATCCACAAATGAATTAATAGTACAAAAAAAAATCAACTCCAGACATTAACATCAATGTTCGTATTAAGCCCTGACACAAAGAACAACTTTAGGAATATAAGTGGATCTAAAAACCATAATTGCAAAAAGACATGAATTTTGGCCATTGATTCTATCGTGCAACTAAGTCAATAGGTATTGTTTTAAGGTTTCACAAACTCTTAAGACTTCAATACAAGTTATAACTTCTAGCTTTTGGATCTACCATCTTTATAAAGACTTCATATTTAAGATTCTTTTCTTACTTGATATGAAGGAGCCTTTCTCCTCAACTCCTTTTGGCTCTTAGCCTATTTACTGAAAATCAAGCAGATCTTCATCTTCATCATCATATGTTCTATCATACGTAGATTTCTTTTGATGTGAATACCCATCATTATTGTATGTTGCTTAAGCATCCTTCCTTTTTCTATTATTATTCCTTTCACGACACTTTTTTTTTACTGTGATCATATTTGAGACAATGGAAACACCGAATCTTTGACATATCATCTTTTCTTGGTCCTCGGTGGTGTTACACAGTAATTTGTCACTGTCTCCTTGTCAGTCTCCCTACTGTGTCATGAAATCAAATCCATCATGCTCATGCTCTCTGAAATGGCCAAAAAACCCTCTTTGCCTAAGTTTATTGGATCATCGCGACTGTTATTGAAATAACCGCGTTGACTGGCGGATGATAGTGCAATTGGTGCGCTGCCAGCGCGGAAGCACACGGGTTTCCCGCGCTGATCGAATTTCATAGCCAGTGCACCCTCCGCTTGTATTAAGCCGCGCTGACCAAACCTCTTCTGTCATTGAGATGCGATGTCAGCGCGCCAGTCCAGTTATGCACCCGCGCTGATCCTGTTTGGGCGAGTTTGTTCTAACAACCAGCCTTCCAGATGACTCCAGACCTGGTTGTTGGCTTTGTAAAGGTTGCCCTCCCTTCTATGGCATGTATGTTCGTCTTATGAGCCACCTTTCTTGGAGATAAGCTCATCCTTTCACTATTCATGGAGACTCCTTCTCCTATATAAGCCTCCACCATTGCCATGAGCAGCTAGTTTAGAACATATAGCTTTTGACATAGAGGAATTCATAGTGCTTTAGTGCTGCTCTTAATAGGCAGTTGGTGTGTTAAGTGTGGATTGCTAGAGAGCTTAAGGAAGGTTATGAAGTTTTGTTGCCTTGTGTGAGAGAGAGAGTTGTTTGTCTTGGGAGATCTACCTCCAAGGGTGAATGCTTATAAGACTTGCTGGCTGGACCCTCTTGAGAAGGACTCAGCGTCAGAACATTGGTTGTACCTTTCTCTATTTCTGATTAATAAAAGATAGATGACTACTATTATGGTTCCATTCTCATTTGTCTTATAATGGTTAATGTGAATTACATCCTTTCTAACTGATGTATAGTTGCTTTTACTAGATTTTACGCTTGTGTTTGTCTTCTCTTTACTTGTGCAGGTGTCCACCCACGAGGATAGTGGAGGATCGTGACCAGCCGGAGCGAAGGAGCGAGAGCGGCATCTCTTCATCAAACATAGCGCTAGAATCCAAGTAGGTGTTCATTACCCACTTTGTAATTGCAACTAGGAACTTGCAGAGTAGCATTGATTGATTGTTGCTAGACCCGTTCTGGGCTAGTAGGGATCGCCTCTATCCGTAGAGGAGATTTACCTCACCAACAGGTGGGATTAGGTATTCTATTCGCATTCTTTTTTCTGAAATTTTCTAAAATTTCTTCTTCTTTCTTTATAATGCATGGAACAATTTGCAAATGATTAAGGTCTCTGAATCTTCCC
Organism: Pinus taeda; assembly: GCA_000404065.3. Lineage (NCBI taxonomy): Eukaryota > Viridiplantae > Streptophyta > Pinopsida > Pinales > Pinaceae > Pinus > Pinus taeda. The sequence continues at coordinate 6,878 of APFE031317863.1, read as the reverse complement.
TTTTGACATTAACCTAGATTCCTCTTGGACACATGATTTCCATAGTTGATCAAACATTATTTTGCCACTAATGTTTGATATAAAAGAATCTCGTGAATTCAACAAGCCATTAAGAGTTGTAGTCACAAGTTCTAATTCACCAATAATTTCCCTAATGGCTTTGCGTTGATCTCTTAATTAAGAGATCTTCATGAAGTAGGAGGCCACAATGTCTCACCTAGTCATATGAATACTATGAAGTTGATTTCTCAAGGTCATTTTTTGTCCTATATTATTGACTATATACAAACCTACTAGGGTATCATATACTTGTTTCAAACTCTTCATTCCTAAAACAAAATGAATCAAGTTGTATTTGATGGATTCAACAAGAAACCTCTTGGCCTTGATTTCCATTTTCTTGTGCTAAATCTTTTCCTCATTACCTCGAGGCTCATAAACATTGTCTTTTGTATATTTTATAACATTATTTCTTCAAGAATGAGATCTATTATGGTCTTCCAAGCTTTGAAATTTGATGCACCTTCCAACGCATGTTTGGGCCTGATAGATGAAGCCACCATAGTAAAAAAACTGGTCACAGATCCGATTGCAGAATATGTGTCTTCAATGGGTGATCTCAATGTCCTTTTTTCACCAAAGCTCTGATACCATGTTGATTTTCTAAGTGCAATATAGACGAGCACACTTTTCTGCTACTGATAATTACTTCAAATGATATTATTATTCTTTAGCATAATCCATATCATTAAGAAATTATACTTTCGAAATTTTTAACCATAAATGTAAGAGGATAGTAGAGAGATCACAATAGAATAAGGATGCACAAGAGACAATTTTTTTACCTTGGGAAAACCCAAACTTGGGAAATATCCAACAATCTTTTCTTAGGAGAAATTGTCTAATTAACACATCTACAATCTGAATATCCTAGTCAGACTTGGTCAAACTGACCAAACAAATCAGATAGCTCAATCTTGGTCAAAAGAGAGAGAATTTTAGTATTATGCAATATCTAGTCAAATATGGTCAAACGTGCCTAATTTCATTCTCTGTAAGTTCTGGTCAACTATGGTTAAATAGGCCAAATTTCGGCCTCCTTAATTGCCTCAGAATTTAAGACAATTGCTTCAGGAAATTTGGGCAAATTGTCTCAGTCAGCCTGCGGGCAATGTTGATTAAATAACCTAGAAAAGGGTACGGTCAAATAACCTAGGAAAGGGTGCGGTCAAAGCCCATAATTCGGTCAACTATTTCCCCAAAATTTTGGTCTAAAAAAATAGGAAGATTCTTGGTAAATGTAGGTCAAAATAACTAGGAGAAAACATAGTCAACATTAGTTAAAGTCAATCAATCTTCCGGTCAAACTTTAGATATCTTCTTGCTCCTTCACACATGTGAACATATGATTAGGTGATTTTATGTGTGATCCAATTGATAACAAATGGTGGAGGATGAGTAGCCTTTTTATAGTGATCTGACAAGCCTAAATACATGTCTTTAGGGTTGGCCTACTTGAACTTCTTAGAGGGCTGACTTGACTTTTGGAAAGCCAAAATTTTGGATTTCAAAATTTAATTTGGAGCCGTCTTGAATTCAAATTCACAGTTTCATTTTCCTTTAATTTATGGGCTAATGCAAATAAAGAATACCAATTGCAACTACAAAAAGTCAACAACGATCAATATATCAAAGTGAAATTAAATTATTAATATCATAGCAAGGAGTATAGCAATCAATTTTACTCAGTTCACTAAAATTTAGAAAACAAATTTGATAAATTCTTTTATTTTTATTTTAAATAGAATTAACTATTTTGTGATTAATCACAATGATTGATATGATATAAGTTACATTAAAAAAAACATTGCAAACATTAATAAAACTTTTAAAAAAAAAAAAAAACCTTAAAAACTTAAAACCTGTCTACATTCATCTTAATTTTGGATCCACCAAGCATCTAGAAGGATCAAATCTCTTTTCACTCTAAAAGAGGTTTACATCTCAAGGAATTTGATCCCTCTTAACACTTGGCAGATTCATCTCAAAGAATTCAATCTCTCTGGACACTTGATAAATTTAAAATTAAGATAAATCTAAACCGATTAATAATAATAATAAAAAATTCTAACCTCTTCACAGTCAAAAATATAAAATAAAATAAATAATTATTAAAAAATGAATTTTAAAATTACTTATCTAACGCTCCAAAAAAAAAGTCAAATCTGTAATTTTCCCATACTAATACTTATATTGAAATAAAATATTTTCATTTAATATAAATATCTATATATTCTAATAAAAAAATTATCATCTAATATATCATTTAGTAAATAATTGATCATTTAATATAAATATTCACACATTCTAATAAAAAAATTATCATATATCATTCATGGCCATGACTTAGCAAATGCGGCCTTTAGCTTAATAGATTATATTTACCATTTGGGATGTTTTGGATTTACTTGCAAACACCTCCTTGAATAGAAATAAATTACGAGCTATACATAAAATAAAATTATTTAAAAGATTAAATATATCACTTACAAACCTACTCCTACTTCTAATGCTAATATCGATAGGGATATTGAAATAATTTTTTTGCTCATTTAATATAAATATTTACATATCTTATTAAAAAAATTATTATTTAATATATTATATTTAAATACAAATTATTTTTTAAAATTTAGATAATTTTTTTTATCAAAAAGATTTTCATTAAATGGTCAAAATTCTAAAAAAGAGTTTTTATGACTGTCTACTCTTTCAGCATCACTCCTACATATTTGTTGGTCAGAAGAGAAATTTCTGCAGTTATCCATATGCCATAAACCAAAGAAGTTTACAAAAAAAAAACCATGTAGGCTCCAAAATACATTTAGAATGTAAACAAAACCCATAACCATCAAAATTTTTCAAGGGGGTCTCTACCTATTGGGGGTAAGTCAGGAGGTTGTGCATGCACATGAAATTCCAGGTGCTCGATTCTGGTCTCGAGTCTTTCCAACCGAGCATGGAGATGATGCTAATTCCTTTTGAGAGATGCGAGGTGATCCAACTGGTCCCATTGGGTCTCATGAATATCCTCTATGAAGCATAAAGCCTCAACCTATTGTTCATGCATCTGTCTCCCCATGTCCACAAGCAGATCCATAATTTTGTTAACTTATCTTTCAATGAAATCAAGGGTTAGAGGAGCTACTGCTGACGAGGATGCTGACAGAACCTCCTGTGCCAACTCTCCCTCCTGCAACTCATTAACAAGGTTGTTTGGAATGGCACCACGGGGTCGAGCGTCACATTCAGCCATACTTATCCACGGCCCCCGATCCGAAGCGGCTCGGCGCGAGAGCTCGCCCTCTCCCCCGACTTGGCGGCGCCTCCCGCCCCGCGAGGAGCCAGCGAACCAGCGGAAGAACGAAGGGGGAAAGGGAAAGGAGGAAAGAAAACGAGAGAGGGAGAGGAAAAAGGCGTAAGTTCTGCGGCCACCGACGGCGCTGCGTGGAGCTCGCGCGGACTTTAATTTATGGGCTAATGCAAATAAAGAATACCAATTGCAACTACAAAAAGTCAACAACGATCAATATATCAAAGTGAAATTAAATTATTAATATCATAGCAAGGAGTATAGCAATCAATTTTACTCAGTTCACTAAAATTTAGAAAACAAATTTGATAAATTCTTTTATTTTTATTTTAAATAGAATTAACTATTTTGTGATTAATCACAATGATTGATATGATATAAGTTACATTAAAAAAAACATTGCAAACATTAATAAAACTTAAAAAAAAAATAAAAACTTAAAAACTTAAAACCTGTCTACATTCATCTTAATTTTGGATCCACCAAGCATCTAGAAGGATCAAATCTCTTTTCACTCTAAAAGAGGTTTACATCTCAAGGAATTTGATCCCTCTTAACACTTGGCAGATTCATCTCAAAGAATTCAATCTCTCTAGACACTTGATAAATTTAAAATTAAGATTAAACTAAACCGGGATAAATAATAATAATATAAATTCTAAACCTCTTCACCAAATCAAAAATAAAATAAATAATTATTAAAAAATGAATTTTAAAATTACTTATCTAACGCTCCAAAAAAAAAGTCAAATCTGTAATTTTCCCATACTAATACTTATATTGAAATAAAATATTTTCATTTAATATAAATATCTATATATTCTAATAAAAAAATTATCATCTAATATATCATTTAGTAAATAATTGATCATTTAATATAAATATTCACACATTCTAATAAAAAAATTATCATATATCATTCATGGCCATGACTTAGCAAATGCGGCCTTTAGCTTAATAGATTATATTTACCATTTGGGATGTTTTGGATTTACTTGCAAACACCTCCTTGAATAGAAATAAATTACGAGCTATACATAAAATAAAATTATTTAAAAGATTAAATATATCACTTACAAACCTACTCCTACTTCTAATGCTAATATCGATAGGGATATTGAAATAATTTTTTTGCTCATTTAATATAAATATTTACATATCTTATTAAAAAAATTATTATTTAATATATTATATTTAAATACAAATTATTTTTTAAAATTTAGATAATTTTTTTTATCAAAAAGATTTTCATTAAATGGTCAAAATTCTACAAAAAGAGTTTTTATGACTGTCTACTCTTTCAGCATCACTCCTACATATTTGTTGGTCAGAAGAGAAATTTCTGCAGTTATCCATATGCCATAAACCAAAGAAGTTTACAAAAAAAAACCATGTAGGCTCCAAAATACATTTAGAATGTAAACAAAACCCATAACCATCAAAATTTTTCAAGGGGGTCTCTACCTATTGGGGGTAAGTCAGGAGGTTGTGCATGCACATGAAATTCCAGGTGCTCGATTCTGGTCTCGAGTCTTTCCAACCGAGCATGGAGATGATGCTAATTCCTTTTGAGAGATGCGAGGTGATCCAACTGGTCCCATTGGGTCTCATGAATATCCTCTATGAAGCATAAAGCCTCAACCTATTGTTCATGCATCTGTCTCCCCATGTCCACAAGCAGATCCATAATTTTGTTAACTTATCTTTCAATGAAATCAAGGGTTAGAGGAGCTACTGCTGACGAGGATGCTGACAGAACCTCCTGTGCCAACTCTCCCTCCTGCAACTCATTAACAAGGTTGTTTGGAATGGCACCACGGGGTCGAGCGTCACATTCAGCCATACTTATCCACGGCCCCCGATCCGACGCGGCTCGGCGCGAGAGCTCGCCCTCTCCCCCGACTTGGCGGCGCCTCCCGCCCCGCGAGGAGCCAGCGAACCAGCGGAAGAACGAAGGGGGAAAGGGAAAGGAGGAAAGAAAATGAGAGAGGGAGAGGAAAAAGGCGTAAGTTCTGCGGCCACCGACGGCGCTGCGTGGAGCTCGCGCGGACTTTCTGTGAACGGCCCACGAGTCCCTCCAAAATTCGAATTCCTACAAAAGTGTATATATGGTTTAAACCTCTTACCTACTCTCCTCGTGTCATCTTCCACTGGCTCCGTCGCGCCGCACAAAAAAGGGGGGGAGGGTGCAACACTAGGACTTCCCGGGAGGTCACCCATCCCAGTACTACTCTAGCCCAAGCGCGCTTAACTGCGGAGTTCTGATGGGATCCGGTGCATTAACGCTGGTATGATCGCACCCGCAAAGATCTCGCCCCCTCCCCCTCTTCAAGGGAGGCCGCTGAGCCACGCGCGGGGCATGGGGCCCATCCATGGCCCCCGATCCGAAGCGGCTCGGCGCGGGAGCTCGCCCTCTTCCCCCGACTTGGCGGCGCCTCCCGCCCCACGAGGAGCCAGCGAACCAGCAGAAGAACGAAGGGGGGAAAGGAAAGGAAGAAAGAAAACGAGAGGGAGATAGAAGAGAAAGGCGTAAGTTCCGCAGCCGCCGACGGCGCTGCTTAGAGCCCGCGCGGCCTTTTCGTGAACGGCCCAAGGGTCCATCCAAAAATTCGAATTCCTACAAAAGTTTATATGGTTTAAACCTCTTACCTACTCTCCTCGTGTCTTTCTCCACTGGCTCCGCCGCGCCGCACAAAAAAGGGGGGGAGAGTGCAACACTTTCACTTCTCGGGAGGTCACCCATCCCAATACTACTCTAGCCCAAGCGCGCTTAACTGCGGAGTTCTGATGGGATCCGGTGCATTAAGGCTGGTATGATCGCACCCGCAAAGATCTCGCCCCCTCACCCTCTTCAAGGGAGACCGTCGAGCCACGCGCAGGGCATGGGGCCCATCCACGGCCCCCGATCCGAAGCGGCTCGGCGCGGGAGCTCGCCCTCTCCCCAAACTTCGCGGCGCCTCCCGCCCCGCGGGGAGCCAGCGAACCAGCGGGAGAACGAAAGGGGAAAGGGAAAGGAAGAAAGAAAACGAGAGAGGGAGAAGGAAAAGGCGTAAGTTTCGCGGCGGCCGACGGCACTGCGTGGAGCCCGCGCGGCCTTTCCGTGAACGGCCCACGGGTCCCTCCAGAATTCGAATTCCTAAAAAAGTATATATGGTTTAAACCTCTTACCTACTCTCCTCGTGTCGTCCTCCACTGGCTCCGCCGCGTCACACAAAAAGGGGGGGGAGGGTGCAACACTAGGACTTCCCGAGAGGTGACCCATCCCAGTACTACTCTAGCCCAAGCGCGCTTAACTATGAAGTTCTGATGGGATCCGGTGCATTAACGCTGGTATGATCGCACCCGCAAAGATCTCGCCCCCTCCCCCTCTTCAAGGGAGACCGCCGAGCCACGCGCAGGGCATGGGGCCCATCCACGGCCCCCGATCCGAAGCGGCTCGGCGCGGGAGCTCGCCCTCTCCCCGACTTGGCGGCGCCTCCCGCCCCGCGGGGAGCCAGCGAACCAG
>APFE031317855.1:42240-59804 GCA_000404065.3 Pinus taeda | reverse complement strand
TCCTCATTTTTATTTCCCATATATCAAAGTTCCCATTGAACCTTGGAGCCTCAAATAGAATGTTTTCAAATAGATTGTCTTCTATTTAATAGAAGAGGGAGACACATTTTTAGGAGGATTGGAGACTTTCTTCTTTGACCTTGCCATTCTTAACTGTGCTTCAAAATACTTGACTGAGTTTTTTTTTAAAATAACTGACTATTTCTTCAACATCAACACAAAGAACTAGCTGAGAAATACCTGGATCTTTTTTACTGTCTTCACTCTGCTGGAGAAGATCTACTGCTGCAACAAAAGACTCCTCCCTTCAGCTTCTTTGTCACCTTCAAAGAGCCTAAGCCTTCTCTGATACCACTGTTGGGGATTTTTCTGGTAAAATCCAAAAAACACAAAAATAAAACACACAGAGGCAATGCTCTGTTTCCTTTACTCCACAGGATCTTTTGTGCACAGGGAAGCTTTTTTAAAAAATGACTGAAGAACAGAGTATTACATACCCATAAAAGCCTTTTATATTCATTAATAAAAGACATACAAATTTCATCCTCTTTCACTAAGAGGGATTCACCAAAACATTTCAAAAGAAATTACTATGTCTCCTTCTGTGTGTAAAAAAAATCTCATTTACCTTTACTGCTGTAAAAACATTTTACATATACTGCTGTAAAAAACAATTGTTTACATATGGTGCTCCAAAAACATTATGTGCCTTCTTATTACAATAAAAAATTTCTACACACAAAATATTACATGCTTTGTTCAAATCTTTCCTTCATCTTCGCACTGCTGTGTGATCCACACAAACAAAGTTAATCTCTTCAAAAAAAAATTCCCCTACTTCTTCTACGCACTGCTGTGCCATTCATTTCACATACTATACCAAAAAAAACTCTACAGTGCTGCCTTTCACCATGTCTTACAAAAATTGGTCAACTCATAATTTATGCACTACTGTGCATTCACACTAGCAAAAGACTCTGGTAAAAATTTGTTCTTCACACGCACACACTAAGTTTCATTCCATTTCACTTACATATACCAAGTCAACTCACTACAAAAACTACTCTTGCAATAATACAATAGCTCCACTTTTTTTTATGATATTACATTGCGTACATCATATAATAAAATGATATACAAAATGACCATACCTGTCTTTAAATTCGCCATACGTTAGTGCATATAAACAAAATTAAAACAGACACATCTCACCTACTATTTTACGAACACAATTAATCCATTAAATTACTTTACCGGCAGTCAACCAAATTTTTAGGCAATGTCATGTTGCTGGTTCGTATGCAGCTTTGAATGCAATCGAACAGTGGAGCGTTATCGAACGGTGGAGAACGCTGGAGCAAACGAAGGAGGAGACGTCGGACGAACACTTCACTTCTTACCGACATTTACCTTCCAAGAAGTTGTCAGAGGGTGATGTCATGCCTCATCCACGCGTCAACCCTTGAACCTTCTCGGAGCGCCTATATACGGAAACCACTTCACCTAAAAGCGGTTTCGAGAAATTCACCGGGGGTTTATGGTTTTCGGGAGCTGTTTTGAGCATATTAAATGCTGGCCGGTTCAACTCTTCGTGCAGTTGAAATTACAATTTCAACAACGAATTTAGCCCATCAAACAACCCTGCCAAGACAATAACCTAGTCCTTCCTCCTTCGCTGGAAACAGCTTCCTCCTGTAGCTATTTCAGAGAGTAAATAATGTGTGTGAGATCATCAAATGATGTTGGAGGACACTCTCTTTTATAGGAGGTGGAGAGCGGTTTCACTTGTAATAGCGGTTTCACTTGTAATCACCAAGCCGACATTGATAAATTGCACATGAGGGGGTTTAATTTCATAAATATATTTTCTTCATTCCAATATAGTGATATTTAGGTTGATTTTGGTCCTCTCAAAAACAAAACAAGAATTCGATGCCACAATTATTTTCTTTGAAGGAGCTGGCCAAAGTGGAATTGGGCCTTAGTTGCAAATTTCAACAACTTCCCTATCCTAAAGAGGGGCTTAATTCCATGTTTTCGGGGAGCTCCAACTGATAATGATAAAGGTGGAGGCTTAATCATTTATGATCATCTATGGGAATCTTTCTTTTTGGAAAAGTTAGAAATTCACACTACAAACTGTCATGCTGTCCAAATGAAAATGAATCATCTACTTGAATCTGAAAATATTGAAGGATCGTTCCTATTGAGAATGGCCAAAGTTCGAATTCAAGGTTCGGCGTTGGCGCTAATGCAACGAGTTTGAGGGGAGCTCAGGTACCCACACCTCAATATCAAACCCCATATGATTTCATCTCTTTCAGCATTCAAATTGAAATTAGTTATGGCTATATTTCCTTGCTTTTAACATTAACGTTCAAAGCTCTTCCATCGTGTCAAACATGGAAGGCATTTCATGACGACATACAATGGTATTTGCTATGAATACCACTACTTTAACGATGTTTTAAATTTTCTTGCTCTTGGCTTTATATTTAATTCTCCACATTTCTCCCACTTACTCAGACTCAGTTACAATTTCATCCTACCGTTCGCCGCCATCATTGACAAAGCCAAGAAAATTGTCCTTATATATATAAATTTAAACGATAATATCATGTATTGACCATTTGAAACTCATCCCTCCTAGAATATGTTTTTATACCTAGCAGGCACTCCCCAAAAATCTTACAATAATCATTTTAGATTTTGATTTGAATACATCTAAATCTAAATCTGTAGCAAAATAAAGTAAAGCGAACACATTGTTATTTTTTCGCGATGATTATCAAGCATTTTATTCTTACGTGGTGCTTTGGAAGTACCTTTTCTGAGGAAACCTACAAATGGATTTTATTCAAGATGCATAGGCCATGGAAAAATTTCACGCGTCCCCAAACTTCAGGCTGACCAATACTATAGAGGCTCATCCAACAAAGGCAATGGCTGTTGGTTCATATGAATACTTTGATCGACGTACTCTTTCTCAATTTCAATTATCATGCTGACGTCTAGAGGATGGAAGTGGGATGATATGACAAAATGTCTAAAAGAAATCATGGTCCATGGGTTACAGTGGTAGTGAAAACGCCTATTAAGAGCATGGTAGGAAAATGCATGACCTCATTGATTCCAATAGATCTTTTTGAAAACCATTTCTGGAAAAATATTACCCTGGAGATAGAAAATATGGTCTCCATTGTCGTAGCAAAGGAAAATATCCAGGTAAAGGTTATAATTTCTCCTAATCATTGAAGGTTGATCTTTGTTGTGAAGAAAATGGCCATATGCTGTTAGCAGGAACAATACATAAAAAAAATGGTCTAATTATCACAGTTCTTTTGTTTTAGGAAAATAAATAACAGCTATTCGATAAACTTCTTACCTCAATCTAACTGCAGATCTTATGGTGCTATCCATCCTGAAAACTTATGGTGCTCATGGAGTCTGAAATCCGCCAGCAGTTTCAGAGAGCATCAAACTAAACAAAGGAAAAGCCACAAATTACTTTCTTGTAGATAAGGAATTCAAATACACGATTCTCAATCTATAATAACGTTGAAACGGGAGGGGAGTCATGGAAAATGAGGATTCAAAGTGTGATGGGAGGCCAGAGATAGAGAAAGACGCCGATGGGATTTCTTGCGGCTGTGAGTTAATAACTTCTATGGTTTTCAAATGGAAAACAGGAAGATTCATGGTCATTGGAAAGCTTTGGAATAGATAGTTGCATAGGCATGCTTTAATATGCGATCTAGTACTGTTAGGATTTCTCAAAATACATTAAATAACCACTAGCATCTTAAATATTGCTCAGCATCACTTAGAACACACTTTACATCCATCATACACGCTCATGGATGGAGAAAATATTGTTCTATGTTCGTTTGTTCGTGGTTGTACGTCTGAGTATTGCTATGATGTCTTAATACTGGTATGATGGTACACCACATGACTGCAAACGATTCGACAGTGAAAAAAATCATCGCACAATAAGACACAATCCCCATTAACCAATCAGAATAAAAAAAAAAATTTAAAAAAAAAATTTATTATTATTATTATATATCATTTATTAATTGTTATTTAATTTTTAATCAAAGAATAATTAATTAATATAATAATATATATAATGCTTCTATCTCTATTACAACAAAAAATATATAATATCAGAAAATAAAATCAAAAATAAATAGATTGAAATTGAAACAATTAAATAATAAATTCTTAAATATAGATTTAAATAAATTAATATATTTACTTTATAAAGTAATAAATTATTATCACCTTATATATATATATATATAGTAATATGTAATACATTAATATTTTTAATAAATATGGTTTTGGCATTTTAGTAGTTTGTGGTACTAACTGGTTGAGATAATAATTAAAAAAAAAAGCATACTCTACATGTCATATAAAAGTTCTAGTTATCTTCTTTTCAATGTATTCCATTTACCCATATTAAAATTATAATGGTCTAACAAATTAGATAATGTATTAAAATTATTAATTAATTTTTAATATAACAATGTGCATGTTAAATTTAATACATGAACTAGCAACATGACTCGATTAACTCTATTACAAACTTGTACTGTGTTAACCACTACCTAGGATTAACGAAACACAATGGCCACCAGAAAAATAACAACATTCGTTTGGATTCCAATCCTGGCCAAGCATGCTAGAGCTTTCCAATTACTTTGAATTATCGTGTTTGTTAAGGACAATCTACGTCTGAGTATTGCTATGATGTCTTAATACTGGTATGATGGTACACCACATGACTGCAAACGATTCGACAGTGAAAAAAGTCATTGCACAATAAGACACAATCCCCATTAACCAATCAGAATAAAAAATAAATAAAATAATAAAATAATTATTTTATTTTATTTTATTCTATAATATCAATATTATTAATTGCCCACGGGACTTTGGATTGACTGTGAATGAGTTTTTAGGTCATGGTTCAGATCCCGTGGGTACATAAGAGTTTAACATAGAAGAAGGATATCTAATTATTAATTGTTATTTAATTTTTAATCAAAGATATTAATTAAAATTAATAATATATAAATTGCTTCTTCGTACTTCAACAAAAAATAATAAATTCAGAAAATTAAATTCAAAATAATAGATGAAATTGAAACAAATAAATGATAAATTTTAAATATAAATTTAAATAAATAATATATTTTTTTTCACCTTTATTATATTTTATTAATATGTATACATTATTTTTTTATAATATGGTTTTGCTTTTTGTAGTTTGTGGTTATAATTGTTGAATATAATTAATAAAAGAGCATACTTACATGCCTTTATCGTTATTTTTTTTTCAAGTATTCCATTTTCCCATATTAAAATTATAATGGTCTAGCAAATTAGATAATGTATTAAAATTATTAATTAATTTTTAATATAACAATGTGCATGTTAAATTTAATATATGAACTAGCAACATGACTCGATTAACTCTATTACAAACTTGTACTGTGTTAACCACTACCTAGGATTAACGAAACACAATGTCCACCAGAAAAATAACCACATTCGTTTGGATTCCAATCGTGGCCAAGCATGCTAGAGCTTTCCAATTACTTTGAATTATCGTGTTTGTTAAGGATAATCTACTCTGGAATCACTCCGTTCAAGCTGTTGCTGCTCGGATCCAGCAAAGCTTGTCATCCCATTGAAGATGGAATGGAGCCGTACAATCTATTGTTTGCCATGTGGAAAACGGTCTCCATTTTGCTTGGAAAATGAGAGAAACTTTTCCACGTAATTATGTGGATACGCGTTCTTTCTATTGGAGTTGGGCATTTTAATAATTTTCTTAATTAATCTTTTTGATAGGATGGCCTACATTAAAAAATGCGAGTATATTTTCGTGTCTGCCACTATATCAATGGATAGAATTCACACCACTAATTTACTTGCATGTCTAAATCACATGTTTAAACCATATTTAAATTAATTTTTTACAAAGAGTGATTAAAAATTTACCATACCATTTGTTAATCGCCACCTGTTATGATTAAGACGAAGTGGAAAGATTAAAAATGGTCGTGAAACATAAGAATTTCCATCACCATCCATTTCAATTACCTTAGGAACACCAACAGTGTCAATTCCGCCTAGACATCACTCACAGTTTCAATTCTCCTATACAAAACGTGGCTAGAGGGATGTAAGACATTGATTTAGCATGGCAATCACTAACAATTTCAATTTCATATAGCCATCACTTACTGTCTCAATTGGCCTCCTCCATGCAGATGTTTCAATTGACCTCCTCCATGCAGATAACCCAAAGCGGAGTCTAGCATTCGCTCTTATATTAATCGTCGCCTGTTTGATAATTATTATTGGAATTGTTGAAGGATTACTCGAATGCGAGCATTTTTTAGTCTAGAGATTTGAAGGGCTTCTCTCGGCTTCTATCTAGTAAAAAAGGTGACAAATCTTTCATAGCCTTCTTTTTCTCTACCTACTATTTTTCTAGTTTCAGCATTAGAGAAACCCTTTCTTAGTGATTGTGTTTTTAATTGTTTCCATCCTCTCCTGGCTATCTCTAATAATTTGGTGTAGTTGGTGTCTCATTGAATTATTTCCTAAATTCTGATGTTAAATTTCATTACATGAAAGAAAGAAGGAATGCAAGAGTTTGGGAAATGAAGTAGTTGTGGAGAAGGTGCAACGATCAAATATGATCGAAGGATTCATAATGGATAGACAATAAGAGCCACCATCTCATCTTACAGGTATCTACACATTTTCCTTCCATGATATTTTTCCACTTTGATTCAAATGAGATGACTAGCCCATAGAAAAAAGAAGGGAATCGATTGTGTATAAATTCTCCATGATATGACTAGCCCGTAGAAAAAAGAAGGTTCTGGTCTTTTTTCTAAATGCTCTCCCAAAATTTTTAATGGTTTAATAATTTTGTATTTAATTTCTGTGGGCAACAAACAATGATGTTTATAGAAAATACCACGATTTCGATTAACTCTGCGTTTTTCTATTACGGAGCATGAAAATGAAATAATATATAACCGTCGAATCTTTCAGATCAATGGATAGTAATGGTGAAAGAGTGTGGAGTTAATTCACAGGGAATGGTTTTGCAACAGTAAAAGTGGTATTTCGGGTGCCTTCAAACACTTGAGCGGTATTGAAAAGAAAGCACCCGATGCCACTCATCGAGAAACACGTAGTAACAAAGAGGAGAGAGGAAACTACTTTTCAGGCAATTAATCCTCGGGCTACTAGTCCACCTGAAATCCCTTACAGTCGTTGGATCTTGCGCATGTAGATCAATGGTTGTGGTTTGTCGTGCAAGTTGATTGATCTGACCAACGACAATCATCGGATCGAGCGCGAGATCAATAGCCAAGATCTAATTGCAAATCGCATTAGAGTGAGGTCATGAATATAGAAATATGGCCTATTTAAATAAGTTGATATATGAGTTTCTATGTAAAGACAGAGTATGGCAGAGAATAAATCTACATGCAGATTCCAGCCCGAAGACGGGATGATGGCGAGGAGTTGGAGAATGACCGAGTTTGGTCGAGGGTGCTTAGCGATGTAGAAGAGGAGGGCTATTCTAGGAAGAATCTTAGACTGTCCAGAGAAGAATGTGCTGGTTTGGAAGAAAGCTTCAGAAAGAACAGGGTGCTCGAACCTGTAAGTTTCTATACACAGTATTCACTTATAGGTTACTGCTCTATCGTTTGTGTTTCGTCATGCTTTTGGCTGATGTAACTTCTTCATCTTCCACAGAAGGAAAAGCATGCATTGGCCTTACAGTTGAATCTCCACCATCGATAAGTTGAGGTGTGTTTCCAGAATAGACAGGCAAGGTTAGCTCCAGCCCTTTATTGATTCATTGTATTTTGCATGTCAAAATTCATATGGAAAGTTCCATTTTGGAATCAACAGCTACATAATTTGGCCCATAACTATGAAGAATGACTTGGAAATCAATTGTTGTGCAAATTTATAGTTTGGAAAACTTTTGATCCGATGGAGAACTTATTGTGTTGACAATTTTATTGACTCATTTTAGTTATAGGTTAATTAAATGTTATGAATTTGTTTCAGGACGAAGCTTAATAAAACAGAAATGGAGTGC
Organism: Pinus taeda; assembly: GCA_000404065.3. Lineage (NCBI taxonomy): Eukaryota > Viridiplantae > Streptophyta > Pinopsida > Pinales > Pinaceae > Pinus > Pinus taeda. The sequence continues at coordinate 51,655 of APFE031317855.1, read as the reverse complement.
GAGCTTCTGAAGAGATATATTGAAGCACTTACAGATGAGAACATAAAACTTCCCACAGAGCTGGAAAAACTGAAAGCTTTAAAAATATCGCCACTTCTCAGGCCTGCACCAACCGTTACCATGTGCACCTCCTGTGAAAGAGTTTCAGTGGTTGATAATAGTAGCCACTTGACTTTGGTGAAATCTGGGTCTATGTTTTTAGGCATCTCTTTCCGGCAATGAATTGTCGAGTATTGGTCAGAGTTTCTTTACCCGTAGTCATTGTTTAGCAATGGTGGACACTGTCTCTTTGTCAAACATTTTAGGTTTTCTCTAAAGTTTCACTTTATGAAACATTTAGGGGTTCAATATATTTTTTATTAATTGAGTTCGATTTAGAAAGCGCTCAAGTCTCTATTAATTAATTGAATGAGATGAGGCATCTTGATAAACCAAGGAATGTATAGTTGTACAGAGTGGGAGTCTATGAAATAAACATTGTATGAAAAATTCAAATGTTTATGTGAGATCATCTCTTTCTCCGAACCTTATTGTGTTTATGAATTTTCTCCTTTTTTTATTATCAATCTAAACATGTATAATAATCATTTTCATTTATTATTATTTTTAATAAAATACGATGACAATTTCTCTATTCATGCTCATAGTAAAAGTAAAAGTCATCGTTATCACTAAAACCAGTACTTATTGACTTAGTACTTATTGACTAGTCAATGCATGCATATTAATGCCTACTTAATAACTATCATTAACAAGATTTTTTCTTACAAGGTTTCATGTTTGAGTTATACAACATAGGCATGAGACATGAAAATATTGTTATTGTAAAACGATAAATAACAGACCTTTTTAGGTTATTTTATCGTTATTTTAAAAATGTTATAAAATTATAATTTTATTAATCATTGTTAATTTTTTTTTAAATTTATTAATTTTAATAATCATTATTTAGTTTGAACAATACAACATATTTCTATTGATGATCTTAAACCTGTAAAAAAACTTAAAGTTTTTGTAAGCCCGAACCACTCATCTCGAGAGACTTACAGTGTGAGTTTTACCCTTTAGTGCCCCTAGTTCCAACGCTCAAGTCCCAACACTTATACATGGAGTTTTGTGCTTTTTAAAAATGTTTATAGTGTGAGCTTTACCCTTTAGTGCCCTTGGTTCCAGTGGTAAAGTCCCAACACTTATACATGAAGTTTTGTGCAGCTAAAGGGTTAGCGAAGGTTTTATAAAGGTTAATGAGAGGGTTTTAGTCCCGATAGGAAGGATTTGAAATAAAGGCTTTAATAAAGTTCTTTTCCCTTGGATTTATTAATTCCCAATGGTTTGTAATATCAAAATATTGGTTTTCTTCATTCTTCAACTTTTTTATATTATAATTCCTTGGTTTCATAATCCCATGAGGTTTTAGTGTTATCTCTTGGGTTTATTAATGAGATAGATTTATAATGTTTATCCTAAGTTTTATAATGTTTAAAATTCCTTGAGTTTATAATATTAATTCCTTATGTTTAATATTATTCCTACGGGTTTGTAATCCCATGGGCTTATTAGTCCCTTACATTTATGATATCAATCCCTTGTAGTAAAAATTTATTTCAAAAATACACACACACATAGAGAGGAGAGAATGATTCAGAGGAGTCATTAGGGATCTTGGAATCCAGCTGAAGAATCAGACGAAGCTCTAGAGAGGAATCGAAGTGAGAATTCGTAGAGGATTGAGCAGAAAAATAGTTGAAGAAAGAAACCCTGAAGAAAAACTGAAAACACATAGAAAACACTGAAGAATGAATTAAAGTCAATTTAAAGGGACGAACGAAGAAGTGTGGTTTTAGTATATGGGAACTTTTGGATCTTATAGATCAACGACGTGACGACAAAGAGCGAGAATGGTCGATCTCATAGATCGACGATCATCACACAATGAAGGAGCGCAATGTTAACACAAAGAAAAGGCGGGCTTATAACCTTAGGCAGTATTTTGGGTGAGGACTATATGGTAAGTGGTTTGAGCATCAATCAACCGATTCCATACATATCACGACACATGGAAGAGAGTTGGAGTGGGGAAACCACTTTATCAGGAAGTTAACCCCCATGTGTGTGGTCAACCTAAAACCAATGTGAATTTTTGGATCTTTCGGGAGAAGATCAACGACAGAGAAGTAATATGACATACAAAGGACTAGACTCGATGGTGTTATGTGGCACAGTTAATAGGTTTTGAGATCCGAAATCACATTATTCCATATCAGATGCGATATAGGTCTTTGTTAATAAAAGCCACAGAGAATCGCAATTGCGATAAGCGAAAAGGTAAATCTCGAAAAGCGTGCCAAGGAGGAAAAGGTGTGGTAAGCCTATATTACTTTTGTAAATGGTTTATTAAGAAAATAGAGTTGATAGAAGGTTTATGCGCTAAATATGTCTGTAACCAAGGTATAAAGTGGAAAATGTTATATATGTGTGGCTAAAGGGTTAGCGAAGGTTTTATAAAGGTTAATGAGAGGGTTTTAGTCCTGATAAGAAGGATTTGAAAGCAAGGCTTTAATAAAGTATTTTTCCCTTGGGTTTATTAATTCCCAATGGTTTATAATATCAAATTATTGGTTTTCGTCGTTCTTCAACTTTTTAATATTAATAATTCCTTGGGTTCATAATCTCTTGAGGTTTTAGTGTTAATCCCTTGGGTTTATTATTCCTTTGGGTTTATTATATCAATCCCTTGGGTTCATTATTCCCTTGGGTTTATATTATAAAATAAACCATGTTTATTTTAGTGTTTGTAGTATTTATATGTGGGTTTACCAATGTTGGGTTTATAATATTAGTCCCATGCTTGAATGTCACATTTTGACAAAGATTGTCTCACCATGAAAATAAAACATGTTTATTTTAGTGTTTGTAATATTTATATTTGGGTTTACAAATATTGGGTTTATAATATTAGTCCCTTGGGCTAAATATTATTCCCTTGGGTTCATAATCCCTTGGGGTTTTAGTACTGCTCCCTTCGGTTTATTATTCATTTGGGTTTATAATATTAAAATTTGGGTTATTTTATTCCCTTAGGTTTATAATATAAATCGTAGCCAAACATGGTAAACCGTGTTTGAATGTCGCATTGTGACAAGGATTGTCTCACCATCAAAATAAACTATGTTTGTTTTAGTGTTTGTAGTATTGATATTTTCCTTTACTCGACGTGAATTTTATAATATTAGTCCCATGGGTTTAATATTATTCCCTTGGGTTTATTATTAATTTGGGTTTATAATATCAATACCTTGGGTTTATTATTCCCTTTGGTTGGTAATATAAATCATGGTAAACCATTGTCAATCATAGCCAAACATCGTCAACCATAATTGAATGTCACATTGTGAGAAGAATTGTCTTACTGTCAAAATAAACCATGTTTATTTTAGTATTTGTAGTATTTATATTTAGGTTTAGCAATGTTAGTTTTATAATATTAGTCCCTTGGTTGAATGTCACATTTTGACAAAGATTGACTCACCATGAAAATAAACCATGTTTATTTCAGTGTTTGTAGTGTTTATGTTTGGGTTTAAACATGTTGAGTTTATAATATTAGTCACATGGGTTTAATATTATTCCTTTGGGTTCATAATCCCTTGGGGATTTTATATTAATCTCTTAGTTTTAATATTCCTTGGGGTTTATAATATCAATTCCTTGAGTTTATTATTCCCTTAGGTTTATAATATCGATCATGGTCAACCATTGTCAATCATAGACAACCATGGCCAACCATGGTTGAATGTCACATTGTCACAAGGATTCTCTCACGATGAAAATAAACCATATTTATTTTAGTCTTTCTAATATCTATATTAGGGTCTACCAATGTTGGGTTTATAATATTAGTCCCCTGGGTTTAACATTATTTCCTTGGGTTCATATTCCCTTGGGGTTTTAGTATTAAGCCTTTGGGTTTATTATTAACTTGAGTTTATAATATCAATCATCGCCATCTTTATGTTTCTCTTGTGTTTGTAATATGAATTCCTTGTGCTTCTTGATCCCTTAGGCTTTTAATATTTATTTGTTGGGTTTAATATTATTCCCTTGGGTTCATAATCCCTTGGGTTTTAGTATTAATCCCTTAGGTTTATTATTCATTTGGGTTTATGATATCAATCCCTTGGGTTTATTATTCCCTTTGGTTGATAATATAGATCATGGTAAACCATTGTCAATCATAGCCAAACATGGTCAACGATGGTTGAACGTCGCATTATGACAAGAATTGTCTCACCGTCAAAATAAACCATGTTTATTTTAGTATTTGTAGTATTTATATTTGGCTTTACCAATGTTAGTTTTATAATATTAGTCCCTTGGTTGAATGTCGCATTTTAACAAATATTGACTAGCCATGAAAATAAACCATGTTTATTTCAGTGTTTGTAGTGTTTATATTTGGGTTTAACAATGTTGGGTTTATAATATTATTCCCTTGGGTTCATAATCCCTTGGGGTTTTCATATTAATCATTTAGTTTTATTATTCCCTTAGGTTTATAATATCGATCATGGTTAACCATTGTCAATCATAGACAACCATGGTTTAATGTCACATTGTGACAAGGATTCTCTCAACATCAAAATAAGCCATGTTTATTTTAGTATTTATAATATTTATAGTAGGGTTTAGCAATGTTGGGTTTATAATATTAGTCCCTTGGGTTTAACATTATTTCCTTTGGTTCATAATCCCTTGGGGTTTTAGTGTTAATCCTTTGGGTTTATTATTAACTTGGGTTTATAATATCAATCATCGTCATATTTATGTTTCTCTTGTGTTTATAATATCAATCATCATCATCTTTATGTTTATCTTATGTTTGTAATATCAATTCCTTGTGCTTCTTGATCCCTTAGGTTTTTAATATTTATCCGTTGGGTTCACTAATTCCTTAGGTTTACAATATTAAAGAGTTGGGTTTATTTGTTCCTTGGGTTTATAATATTAGTCCTTTTTGTTTAATATTATTCTCATTGGTTCATATTTCCTTGGGATTTTAGTATTAAACCCTTAGGTAATAGTTAACAAAAGGGACTAATATTATAAACCCAATGTATACAAACCCTAAGATAAATATTAAAAATACTAAAGCCTAAGAATAATAATATTATGAGTTTATATTATTATAATAAAATTCATATAATAATCATAAATATATAAATATATAAGAATATAGTTTATATTATTTGTATAGTTATTAATTATCATAAATAATTGGTCTTTATTGTTATTATTATAATAATATATTATTATAATATTATAATCAGATATTATTATCGGAGCCTTTTACACTATCCATAGCATTACATTCCTCCTTTACACTAAAACCCCGGGACATCAACATTTATCAAAATACATAGGAATACGGGAAAAAACCCCACTTTGAACCCATGTCCAGACTTAAACAATAATACACTGGCACCTATAATTATCATCGAGTCCGCTCTCAGTCCATCTCAAGTCCGCTGCACCACTTCTCTAACCCCTGATAAGTGATCGCTCTGATCTCCAATCGCCAATTGGCACTTTATCGCTATCGACGTATCGGCATATCACATATCCACTGTCTCTGCACTTGAGCTCTGCGATTAGTGATCAGCAATTAGATCGTGACCGTCGATTCGAATCTTGATCTGATGGTCCACACTTAATCGTATGATCGTGATCGCAATGATTCAATGGTCCGTTCCTTGCCACTTCAATGCATTGATCCGATCAGTCCTATAGACCAGATAAGGATATAGGTTCCCGTCAATAACATTTCAAGTCTGAATTTCAGATCTGACTGTGTTTTGCGTTAAATTGTAGTGTAAATCATATTTACGCTTTAAAGCCACAGTTTCTCAGCCATCCTCTACTTTCACATAGAACACCCATATATAACGATTCAATCACTTAGTAGTGGATCACCATCGATCCTTACAGTGATCGATGGTCGATCAAACCTGCAACGCTGGAATTTAATTCATTTATGAAATACACACTCAGGTTATCTATCTATATAATACACAGGTATATAATTCAACAATGAAAGACACATTTCTATTATATACAAAAGAATCACATACTAAGGCATTTCAGCCTTAGTACAAACTCCCTCTTGAATACATTGCATCTATATCTGTTACACAATTTCTATTCTATGCTCTCTATCTCTCTATCTATTACTGTCTCATGATATATATATAAAACACACAGGTTCATTGTTACAAGAATATTAGATCGGATCACTGAAAGGATCTGACCAATCCTCTCCTTGATTTCCTCAACAACCCCTAAATTCTCTATACGCATACATATGGCAGACAATTACATTAATTAAGTCTGCTAAAGACTTATCACTTCCATCATTTAATCTCTATTTTAACAGAATTTCCCCTGTTTTGCTCCGATAGTCCACGTCCTCCTTGCTTCCTCCGCTTTGGATTCCTCTTTTAATGAGGAGTGTCGGATGCTCCTGCATCATTATTCGCGAGTCAAACACGGTTTATTATAATTTCAACCATGGTCCAACATGGAATTGTGATAGGAATTGTCTCAATATGTAAATCAATGATGGTAGATCATGTTTATTTTAATGTTTATAATATTTTTCTTAGGGTTTTTATATATTGGGATTATAATATTAGTCCCTTGGATTTAAAATTATTCTCTTTGGTTCATAATCACTTGGGGTCTTAGTATTAATCCCTTCATTTTATTATTCCTTTGGGTTTCTCATATTAATCCCTTGGGTTTATTATTCCATTAGGTTTATAATATCGATCATGGTAAACCATTGTCAATCATAGCCAACCATGCTTGAATGTCATATTGTGACAAGAATTGTCTCACCATGAAAATAAATAATTATCCCTTGGGTTTATTATTCCTTTGGGTTTATCTTTTCTGTGTAATGCTAATTCTATTAAAAAGAAACAAAAATATAATTACAAAGAGGCCCTCGCCTCAACCGTTTTCACCGAAGTTCGTCATGAGTATCTAAACTGCCCCAGATTTGGGGAAACTAGTTTGACATAGCAAAAACCATACAAATATCCTTAATCCAACACCAAAGGAAAACCATACATATGACCTGGACCCAACCTTTATGGAAAAAACCAGAAGAAGCTTTGGCATGGCACCACCTGGTGCAACTGGAATGATGAAAATCCCACCTATCCTTCGGACAAACAACAAAAAAAACAAGTAACTGGATCAAACCTGTCAGCGGAAAAAATTTGAGTTGGTGCGTGGGTGGCAACGGATGCCACGTGGCTTCACTTGGGATCATCCTAGTCTGGTGTCTCCTCAACAATGGGTCAAGCCTAATGATCCCAATCTTCATCCTCCTCCATTGCATCACCTTTCGCTACACCACCTAGAGGCTCCCTCGCAGGCTAGGTTCCGCTCATACTGCCAGCTAAAGCCATCATGATAGAAGCTCCAGCTGAGTTGCCACCTGGTTGCTGAATGTCCCCAGTGTATTCTCCTTCTGCATGTAGTCCACCACGCCTAATTCCCCTGCCTCCATCCTTCGGGTGCTTCTCTGAACCATGACCAACTCCATGACTTCGCTCCTCCTGAATTTTCTCTTTAGAATTTCTCACCTGAGCACTGAGTTGCTCACTTTCTTCAGAGAAAATAGTGGTGACATTGGAAATTATGATGGGCCTGTTCAGGCTACTCAGAACCTGAATTGAGTCGAGTGAGGGACTAAACTAGGATGCAAATGAGGAATTGTAGTGTGGAGCCTGAAGTCACTGTGCTCAGGCATTGAAGTCTGCACATGACCCCGACCACTGCGCGTTTGAGGATAGTGTCTATGAGACTGTTGGAATTATGGCATAGGTTTGACGCTATGGCAGAGGTGTTTTCCTTGATGGCAACTCATTCTGGTGACAGATCACGGTTCAGGCAATCAGAAAGAAGAAAAAGATATATACGCCGGTTCACCTTGACAAAGCCGCGTATACACGCGGGTTAGATGTTCTGAAGTCGCATATGCGTATACATGCACTTTCACGCAAAGAAAAGTGCGTACATGTGGGAGAACTTATTTTTGGTCCATGGTATTTAGTCCTTGGTATTTGGACCTACGGTTTTTAGGCCATGGTATCACGTCAGAAGTGTTTATCCCAAGTATTCAGTCCATGGTATTGATTTGTTATGGTTTAGGACCGTGGTATTGTGAAAGGCCTAAGACTATAAAAGAGTAAGGAGATCATTTGGCAAGGGAATGAGAATTAATTGAATATCTGATAAAGTGCTAGATCTGGAATACTATGGATTGGGTTATGGTGCAGATCTGGATCTGAATGAAGGAGGAACCTGAGTGCAAGGAGAAGGATAAGTTCTATTGAAGGGTCAAAATCTTAAGGCTTGAATAATAGTATCTTTGTATGATTTTGATCTGTTATATGTGGAACATGCTTGATCTATAAATCTAGTAATCTGGGTTAACTAATGTCTAAATGTTTGGAAGAGTGAATTATCCTTTATAGATCTGTACGCAAGTTCAGTGAAGCGAAGGCGTGTATACACGCTGGTTCTGTGACTAAAAACAACATATATGGAGGTTGGTCCAATGACAGAGGCGTATGCATGCAGGTTTCTGGTTATTAAAGTAGCGTACATCTCTTAAATTGTGTTCTAGCTGCTTCTGTTTATTGCTACAGTGTTCTGGGTTCAGAATTTGGTGTGCGGTTACTGTTACTGTGTTCTTGGTACAACTGTCAAAGAAGTGTCCATTTGATTCAGTGTTAATTGGTGAAAAGGAGATTGTTTGATACCGAAATTCTTGATGATTGGTTGATGTTCATGGATCCAGTCTGAAAATTTATGAAACGTGGTCCCTGGAAGCAAATAGAAGGTTGTAGCCTTCTGTAGGTAGTAGCCTGCGTACTAGTATCCCAGCTAGTACAAGAGCAAAGGGGGTTGTAGCTCCCTTCCAAGAAAAGCTGGAGAACGAGAGAGGGTTGTAGCTCTCTGCAAGTAGCAGCCTATGTACTGGTAAAGGACTGCACCAGTACAGAAACATTGTAAAAAAAAGTTTCTAAATAAAGGAAGATAGAGACGAATTTCAACAGCTGGTTTTCACCCACATTGGGTTTCCACCTTATATCTTGTGTTCTTGTGTGTGATTGTCTTCTGCTCTATTTCACTGTTTCTTGTTACTGTTTATTTGATTATGATACATAGATTAATGATCAACATCTCTAAGATAAATTAAATTATAAGTCTTGATGGTATACGCGGGATTCCTTATCTGTAGTTGCGTATATACGCGGTTTTCACTGACTGAAGTAGTGTATATGATCTGGGTTTGAAAAAGAAAATAATTGACATGATAATACTGATTCACTCCCCCCCCCCC
>APFE031317855.1:31462-41935 GCA_000404065.3 Pinus taeda | reverse complement strand
CCCCCCCCCCCTCAGTATTATTTTCAACAATTGGTATGAGAGCAGTTCCTTCAAAAGAAGCTTGATTGCTTGAAGGAATATCTATCATCATGAGCAACTACGAGAGAGAAGCATCGACCAGGCCACCAATTTTTGATGGGACCAACTTCGTTTATTGGAAGGTAAGAGTCACAACCTATCTTCAATCTCTTGGTACATAAGTCTGATGTCTATCGCAATCAGAATTCATCAAGGTGATGCAGTATAAATTCATAAAAGAAATATGGGACAAGATCGTTCTGAGCTATGAAGGAGATGAACAGGTAAAACGAGCAAAACTTCAAACCCTCAGAATTCAGTATGAAAATCTCAGAATGTATAATGATGAAAGTGTGGCTAACTATTTCCTACGTATAGATGAGATTGTTAATTGTATGAAAAAATTGGGTGAAGAAATAAAAGAGACTGTTGTGGTTGAAAAGGTTCTAAGATCTTTGTCCTCTAAGTTTGAATTAAAGGTTTCTGCAATAGAAGAAAAGGAGAATCTTCAGAAAATTACCATGTCGTAGCTACACGAAATTCTAACCGCTTATGAAATGAGGAAAGGAGGACCATCAGACAGGAGAGAAGTTGCATTCAAGGCTTCAGGTAAAGGAGATTACTATGAGTTAGGACATATGTCAGAAGAAGAGGAAGAATCAAATTTTGTCAAGAACCTTCAATGAGGTGCTGGAAGATTCAAAGGTAAGTTACACTTCAAATGCTTTGCTTGTCGAAGAGTCGGTCACTATGCTGCCAAGTGTCCCCATAAAGATAAGCTTGACAAAGGTAAGGAACCTATTAGATGGAACAAGAAACAAAATGTAAGTAAGAAAAGCTAGTACACTCATGAAGACAGTGATGGACTCTCAAATAGTGATGAAGATGAACGAGGTAATAATTATCTACTTTTAATGGCTTTTGAAGATGACGATTTTATCGATGCTATAGATGAAGAAGGTCTTTATGAAGAGATTTCTAAACTCAAAATTTGTTTAGAAGAGAAAAATATGATTATTGATACTCTGCAATTTCAACTGGCTGAAAGGGAACATCATGAAAAGTTAGAATGTGAAATTGTGGGACTTAGAAAAGAGATTGAGAAAAAAAAAGCTCTTAATCTTAGATTTGTTAAAGGATCTGAAACTCTAGATGAGATTATCAATTTGCAACATTCTCCTCTAATCAAGACAGGTCTGGGATATAAGGAAGAAACATCTCAAGCATAGAAACCATCCACCTCCCAAATTTATCTTGATGCAGCAAGGAGGAGTGAGCAAAGGCCCAATGGAGATGACCAGGTAAATCAAGGACAATTTACCTCAAGAATGAACAAATACTACCCGGTAAATCGGAGGCAATCCACCTTAAGGAAGAACATACGCTACAACCAGCCACAGGTAAAACATTCTCAATTTGCCTCAAGAATGGATGATAGTAGAAACTACAATTGTTTGGTTGGTAGATTTGATAATCGTAGGAGTTTCTTCAATGGATAATGCTTCTCTTGTCATAACTTTGGTCACAAAGCAACTCAATGTGTTTCCTATAAGACAATCATGACTAGAGAAGCTCAAAAACAAAGAAGTATGACTGGGATCATGAAAAGAACCTGCAATAACTTTTTTTCTCTTGAAAATGAAATAGAATGTTCTATTTGTAACAACTTCGGTCATGAAGATTCTGAATGCAGGAGCAAGTTTCAGTAGAAAACTCAGAAGGAACAAACCTCAAGTGCCAAAACATGGAGAATGAAAGAACCACAACCAGAAAGATGTGGTATATCCTTATATGTGGAAGGGCAAGAAAATCAATTGTACATCAACAACAGATGTTTCAAACATATGACGGGTGATAAGGAAAAACTTCAATCATATAGTGCCTTAGAGAAAGAGAAGAAGGTCTCATTTGGAAATAACACCCCTGCGCTCATAAAAGGTAAAGGTTCTGTTCAGTTAAAAGAAAAGGTCAAAGCTGGAAATGTGATGTATGTTGATGGTTTAAAACATAATCTATTGAGTGTCAGTCGGATGTGCGATCAAGGAACTGAGGTAATATTTCGATCAAATGGATGTAGTGTCCATGATCTAGACACAGGAAAAACACTGATCAAAGGCATAAGAACTCCAAATAATTTATACACATTCAAAGAAGGACAACATAAATTCTATCTAAGCAAGAATGATGAACATTGGCTATGGCACCGAAGCTTGGGGCACCTAAGCTTCTTCCAGACATCTGAATTCCAGACAATACAATATGCAAGTCATGTCAGTTTGGTAAGCAAACTAGAACTAACTTCCCTGAGAAGGAAGGACCAGCTAGCAGGCCACTTGAGCTTGTCCATACTGATGTATGTGGTCCGTCTAGGAAAAGGTCACCTCGGGGAGAAGAATACTTTATATTATTCATTGAAGACTATTCAAGGATGGTTTGGATAGGACATATGAAGCACAAAGATGAAGCCTTCGAAAAATTCAAATCCTTCAAAGCTTTGGTTGAGAACAAATCAGATCACAGAATCAAATTCCTCAGGTCTGATCGAGGAGGAGAATTTACCTTGAATGAATTTTTAGATTTTTGTGAAGAACATGGAATAACAAGGGAATTCTCTACAGCCAGGACTCCTCAGCAAAATGGAGTAGTGGAAAGGATGAACAGAACCGTTCAACAAATTGCTTGTGCTATGCTTGATGAGTCTGGAACTCCCGCAACCTTCTCGGGTGAAGCTGCATTTGCTGCAGTTGTTATTCTCAACAAGCAAATGCTCGGGTGAATAGCACTCGAACTCCTCACGAACTATGGTATGGTGAGACTCCTTCGGTAAAATACTTCAAAATTTTTGGGAGTAATTGCCACATCAAAAATACTGATGAAAATCTTGGCAAGTTTGAACCTAGAGCAGATGAAGGCATTCTCCTCGGTTACTCTCCCCACAGCAAAGCATACAAGTGTTACAATAAAAGGCTTGGAAAAATTGTTGAAAGTATTGATGTAGTGGTTGATGAAGAAGAAAGCACTCTTAGGCAGGTAAGATCTGAAGATTTCGAAGATGATGAGGACCATCCATCAACATCAAACCAGATTGATGATGAAGAAGAAACCCATGAGGCAACAGAAGAACAAATAAGGATAGAAGAAAAGACTCCATCCAGGTACATACAGAAGAATCATCCAGAATCCCAAATTTTGGGGAAGAAAGAGGTTGGTATACAAACAAGAAGAACAATAGCAGAAGCTTCAAGCTATTTGGCATTACTCTCCTCCACTGAGCCACAAAATGTAAGAGAGGCATGCAAAGATGAATGCTGGGTCAAGGCAATGGATGAAGAACATGAGTAGATTGAAAAGAATAACACTTGGGAGTTGGTTCCTAGACCAAAAGATAAGAATGTCATAGGGACAAAATGGATTTTCAAAAATAAGTTGAATGAAAATGGAGAAGTTATTAGAAACAAGGCCAGACTTGTTTGTAAAGGGTATGCTCCACAAGAAGGAATAGACTTTGAAGAAACTTTCGCTCCCGTTGCTAGATTTGAGGCCATCCGAATGTTCCTTGCTCTCTCAAGCTTTCAGAAGTTCAAAGTATTTCAAATGGACGTGAAATCCACTTTTCTGAATGGAGATTTAGAAGAAGAAGTGTATATTGAGAAACCATATGGATTCATCCTTGGAAATGATCCAAAAATTGTATACAGACTTAAGAAGGCTCTCTATGGTCTTAAACAAGCTCCAAGGGCTTGGTATTATCGTTTGGACGGATATCTTCATTAACAAGGTTTCTCAAAAGGACCAGCAGATAGCAATCTTTATATAAAAATTGAAAATAACAAATTGCTAATACTTGTTGTGTATGTTGATGATATCATCTTTGGCAGCAATGAAGAAGCTATGAGTCAAAACTTTGCCTTGGTAATGCAGAAAGAATTCGAAATGTCCTTGCTTGGAGAACTAACATATTTTCTTGGATTACAAATCCAACAAAATGAAGGTGGTATCTTTTTATCTCAAACCAAGTGCCTCAAGCAGATTTTGAAGAAGTATGGCATGGAAGATTCAAAACCAGTATGTACCGCTATGGTTATAGGATGCAGCCTCAATGCAAATGATGAATCAGTAGCAGTGCATCAAACAACTTATAGATCCATGATTGGAACTCTGCTCTATCTAACAGGTACCCGACCAGACATCATGCATGCAGCGGGAATGGTTGGAAGATTTTAGGCAAATCCAAAGGAAACTCATCTTCATGCAGTAAAGAGAATTTTCAAGTATCTTCAAGGAACTCAAAACTATGGACTATGGTATCCTGGATATAGAGATCTCACTCTTCATGCTTATACAAATGTAGATTGGGCTAGAAGCGTGGATGACAGGAAAAGCACTAGTGGTGGTGCACTCTTTATGGGTTCTAGATTAGTATCTTGGTTCAGTGAGAAACAAAGCTCAATTGCATTATCTACAACTGAAGAAGAATATGTGGCTGTTGCATCTTGTTGCACTCAACTTCTTTGGATGATGCAAACTTTGCATGATTTTCAAATCACTTGTACTCCACCTATTTCCATCTTATGTGATAATACAAGTGCAATCAGCATCTCAAAGAATCTAGTCATTCATTCAAAGACCAAGCACATACCGATCAAGTATCATTTTCTCCAGGAACAAGTGTTGGAACAAAAGGTCAAATTGGAGTATGTTCCCTCTAATAAACAAGTTGCTGATATTCTCACCAAAACACTTCCCAGGGAAAATTTTGAATACCTCAGACAGAAGCTGGGAGTAGTTGATGCATCATCTTGCTGTTGAAACTTGTTTGTTTCAGAGAAAAGTGGGTGTACGCGAGTTTCCTGAGGAGGATACGTGTGCATACGCCGGTTTATGTAGAGACAGTCGCGTATATGGTACTTTGAAAGAAATCAGTGTGGAAAAACTCTGGTTGAAGAGAGTCTATTATGCATTTGACAGGACCATCTGGCACAAGTTTAGGGGGAGCAAATAATCTTCTAATAATGCATTGTTGGAATTGCATTAGAAGCTCTTGGTTCGAGTACACAAGCTATTTTGGGTTCAGGTGGATCAGCTGTAGACGGTGAACAGGAGGACAACATGGTTGCTGATCTAAAGAGTGATTGATCGATGCTAATGATATTAGTTATTAGGGACCTTCATAAGTCTTGCTATTTCGTCTCTATGTCATGTATATCATTTATTGTCAAGGTCATGTAACGACCTATGTTGGTTTCCCCACTATGCTTGGGATGAATGACGTAATTTACTTGGTTGTATTATGTAAATTTTTGGTGTATCCCCACTTGGTTGCGTGATGGATGTATGTATAGAGTCTATTGGTGATAGGAAGGTCTTTTATGATGTATAAGTCATGGTTCTTCTTGAAGAACATCTTTTTGCACATCTTGCCTACAAGTCAGGGGGAGTTTGGTCAGCGCAGCAGAGCCGAGATTTCAACATGTACTGAAGGGGAGCACAACCCTTTTCCCTTGATGACAAAGGGGGAGAATGACTTTGAGGATCTTGGGGTTGCCATCAAGTCCAAAGGGGGAGATTGTTGGCATTATGGCACAGGTTTTACGCTATGGCACAGGTGTTGTCCTTGATGGCAACTCATGCTGGTGACAGATCACAGTTCACGCACTCAGAAAGAAGAAAAATATATATACGCAGGTTCACCTTGACGAAGCCGCGTATACACGCGGGTTAGACGTTCCGAAGTCGGGTATGCGTATACACGCACTTGCACGCAAATAAAAGCGCATACATGTGGGAGAGCTTATTTTTGGTCCGTGGTATTTAGTCCTTGGTATTTGGACCTATGGTTTTTGGGCCATGGTATCGCATCAGAAGTGTTGATCCCAAGTATTGAGTGCATGGTATTGATTTGTTATGGTTTAGGACTGTCGTATTGTGAAAGGCCTAAGACTATAAAAGAGGAAGGAGATCATTTGGTAAGGGAATGAGAATTAATTGAATATCTGATAAAGTGCTACATCTGGAATACAGTGGATTGGGTTATGGTGCAGATCTGGATCTAAATGAAGGAGGAACCTGAGCACAAGGAGAAGGATAAGTTCTATTAAAGGGTCAAAATCTTAAGGCTGGAATAATAGTATCTTTGTATGATTTTGATCTATTATATGTGGCACATGCTTGATCTATAAATCTGGTAATCTAGGTTAACTAATGTCCGAATGTTTGGAAGAGTAAATTATCCTTTATAGATCTATACGCAAGTTTAGTGAAGCGAAGGCAAGTATACACGTTGGTTCTGTGACTAAAAACAACGTATACGCAGGTTGGTTCAAAGACAAAGGCGTATGCACGTAGGTTTCTGGTTATTAAAGTAGCGTACATCTCTTAAATTGTGTTCTAGCTGCTTCTGTTTATTGCTACAGTGTTCTAGGTTCAGAATTTGGTGTGTGGTTATTGTTACTGCATTCTGGGTACAACGGTCAGAGAAGTGTCTATTTGATTCAGTGTTAATTGGTGAAAAGGAGATTGTTTGATACAAAAATTCTTGATGATTGGTTGACGTTCATGGATCCAGTCTGAAAATTTATGAAACGTTGTCCCTGGAAGCAAAGAGAAGGTTTTAGCCTTCTCCAGGTAGTAGCCTGTGTACTAGTATCCCAGCTAGTACAAGAGCAGAGGGGGTTGTAGCTCCCTTCCAAGAAAAGATGGAGAACGAGAGAGGGTTGTAGGTCTCTACAGGTAGCAGCCTGCGTACTGGTAAAGGATTGCACCAGTACAGAAACATTGTAAAAAGAAGTTTCTAAATAAAGGAAGATAGAGACGAATTGCAGCAAGTGGTTTTCACCCACATTGGGTTTCCACCTTATATCTTGTGTTCTTGTGTGTGATTGTCTTCTCCTCTATTTCAATGTTTCTAGTTATTATTTATTTGATTTTGATACACAGATTAATGATAAACAACTGTAAGATAAATTAAATTATAAGTCTACATGGTATACGCGGGTTTCCTTATATGTAGTTGTGTATATATGTGATTTTCACTAGCTGAAGTAGCATATATGATATGGGTTTGAAAAATAAAATAATTGACTTGATAATACTGATTCACCCCCCCCACCACCCCCCCGTTTCAGTATTATTTTCAACAGAGACAAGCTAGGAGGGGGAGAATTCTTATGGGAATGAGGAGGTGAGGCAGGAACAAAGCTTTGCACTGCTTGTGGGCGAGTGCTGCCACCGCGGGTGCCTCCTCTGCAGCTCCTCATACAGTGACAGACCATATCAATGTGGTTAAAATAGAAATCAGATGGACAGAAGGTCGGGAAGGAGAATATGTTTTAAACAGAGGGCGACTGTGCAGGATTCAAATGGCAATGCCTGGAATGGGAGAAATGATGCCCATTTCCAAGGTGAATATCAGACAGAAGCCAGCATCGGCTACCGGTAGCAGTTCTGCTACAGGGATTTCTTGCCTGAGGCAAGCAAATGTTGAGGGAAGGAGGATAGACAGAGGGTTTGAAAGGCTCCATGTTATGGCCAACTTCGTCTGGATCTCGGCCTGAGTGGCCATTTAATGCTGCATGTAGGTTGGCCTACATTCGTTTCAAGTGAGCTTGGAATGGTGTGCTATCCACCGTCTGGCAGGTCTGAACACCATCGGTCTGTTAGGTTACCATTAATTGTCTCGGAGTTCATCAGCATTCAGGTTATTCGTTTGGGTTTATTATATCAATCCCTTAGGTTTATTATTCCCTTAGGTTTGTATTATTAGTCCCTTTTGTTTAGAATTATTCCCTTTGGTTCATAATCCCTTGGGGTTTTAGTATTAATCCCTTAGGTTTATAATATCAATCGCTTGGGTTTATTATTCCCGAGTCAAACATGGTTTACTATGATGTCCACCATGGTCCACCATGGAATTTTGATAAGGGTTGTCTCAATATGAACATCAGTGATCATCGATCATGTTTATTTCAATGTTTATAATATTTGTCTTAGGGTTTATAATACTAGTCCCTTGGGTTTAATATTATTCCCTTAGGTTCATAATCCCTTGGGGTTTTAGTATTAATCCCTTAGGGTTTTAGTATTAATCCCTTAGGTTTACTATTCCCTTAGGTTTGTAATATCAATCATGGTCAACCATTGTCAATCATAGCCAACCATGGTCAACCACGTTTGAATGTTGCATTGTGACAAGGATTTTCTCATGATCAAAATAAACCATGTTTATTTTTGTATTTGTAGTATTTATATTTGGGTTTATCAATATTGCGTTTATAATATTAGTCCCTTGGGTTTATTATTCCCTTTGGTTGATAATATAAATCATGGTAAACCATTGCCAATCATAGCCAAACATCGTCAACCATGGTTGAATGTCGCATTGTGACAAGAATTGTCTCACCGTCAAAATAAACCATGTTTATTTTAGTATTTGTAGTATTTATATTTGGGTTTACCAATATTGGTTTTATAATATTAGTCCGTTTGTTGAATGTCGCATTTTGACAAAGATTGACTCACCATGAAAATAAACCATGTTTATTTCACTGTTTGTAGTGTTTATATTTGGGTTTAACAATGTTGGGTTTATAATATTAGTCCCATGGGTTTAATATTATTCCCTTGGGTTCATAATTGCTAGGGGTTTTCGTATTAATCACTTAGTTTTATTATACCTTGGGGTTTATAATATCAATGCCTTGGGTTTATTATTCCCTTAGGTTTATAATATCGATCATGGTCAACCATTGTTAATCATAGACAACCATGGTTGAATGTCACATTGTGACAAGGATTCTCTCACCATGAGAATAAACCATGTTTATTTTAGTCTTTCTAATATTTATATTAGGGTTTACCAATGTTGGGTTTATAATATTAGTCCCTTGGGTTTAACATTATTTCCTTCGATTCATAATCCCTTTGGGTTTTAGTATTAATTCTTTGGGTTTATTATTAACTTAGGTTTATAATATCACTCATCGTCATCTTTATGTTTCTCTTGTGTTTGTAATATCAATTTCTTATGGTTATTGATCCCTTAGGTTTTTAATATTTATCCCTTGGGTTCACTAATTCTTTAAGTTTATAATATTAAAGAGTTGGGTTTATTAGTTCCTTGGGTTTATAATATTAGTCATTTTTGTTTAATATTATTCCCGTTGGTTCATAATCCCTTGGGATTTTAGTATTAAACCCTTACATAATAATAAACAAAAGGGACTAATATTATTAACCCAATGTATACAAACCCTAAGATAAATATTAAAAATACTATAGCCTAACAATAATAATATAATATTATTAATTATTATGAGTTTATATTATTATAATAAAATTCATATAATAATCATAAATATATAAATATATAAGAATATAGTTTATATTATTTGTATAGTTATTAATTATCATAAATAATTGGTCTTTATTGTTATTATTATAATAATATATTATTATAATATTGATTATATTATTATTATTATAATAATAATTATATTTTGTATATTATTATAATAATATAATAATAATATAATTTTATTATAATATTATAATGAAATATTGTTATCAGAGCCTTTTACACTATCGGTAGCATTACATTGGTCATTTACGTTAAAACCACGGGACATCAACATTTATCAAATACACAGGAATACTGGAAAAAACCCTGCTCCGAACCCATGGTCGGACTTCAAAAATAATACACTGGCACCTATAATTATCGTCGAGTCTGCTCTTGGTCCATCGCATGTCCGCTGCGCCACTTCTCCAAACCCCAATAAACGATCACTCTGATCTCTGATCGTTGATTAGCACTTTATCGCTATCGGCGTATCGACATATCGCATATTCGCTGTCTCTTCCCTTGACCTCTGTGATTACCAATCAACGATTAGATCGTGACCATCGATCCGAATCTCGATCCAACAGTCCACCCTTAATCGCTTGATTGCGATCGCACCGAGTCAAAGGTTCGTTCCCTGCCACTTCAATGCGTCGATCCGATTAGTCCTATAGACCTAATAAGGGTATAGGTTCCCATTGATAACATTTCAAGTCCAGATTTCAGATCCGACTATGTTTTGCATTAAATCTTAGTGTAAATCGGATTTACGCTTTAAAGCCACCGTTTCTCTGCCATACTCTTCTTTTGCACAGAACACCCATATATAATGATTCATTCACTTAGTAGTGGATTGCCATCGATCCTTACAATGATCGATGGTCGATCAACCCTGCAACATTGGAATTTAACTCATTTATGAAATACACACTCACATTATCTATCTATATAATACACATGCGTATAATACACTTTTCTATTATATAAGAATATCGTTGATATTATTTGTATAGTTATTAATTATCATAAATAATTGGTCTTTAGTGTTATTATTATACCAATATATTATTGTAATATTGATTATATTATTATAATATTATAATCAGATATTATTATTA
>APFE031317855.1:0-16155 GCA_000404065.3 Pinus taeda | reverse complement strand
AACTTGCGCCTTTTTGACTTTTACAGGGGTACGCACCCACCCCTTTACAGACAGAGCGTGCAGATACGCAGGTAATATGAACAAAGGGTGCGGGACCGCAGGTAAAAGTAGGAGAAAGTGCAGAACCAGAGTAATATTGATTTTCAATGTCTTTCTCTCATTTGCAAAGCTTGACATGAAGAGCTAAGGTCTGAGACTTGCTTAGGAGGCCAATATAAGTGATGATGGACCCATACTGACTGCAAATAGTCATGGTGACGATATTTTTGTGTAACACGACCCCTGCATAATGAACCAGTCCTTGTTTCACTTGAATGTGAAACCACTTCCTTCACCTGCAAGTACCTGTCATCGAGCTTCACCAAGCTCAACCCAACTCCAACCGAGCTCTGATACCACTGTCACGTCCCCAATCCTACGGTGGTCTTTCAACCGTGCCAGAGAGGTGCGGCACCACCGAACATTTTCTTTTTAACAATACTTGTGCACATGGACTACGCCTAATTCACAACCGTGTACTTAGTTTGTGTTTCGCAACCAAGTATAATATCAATTAACCTTTATATCAATGAACACCCATACTTATTCATTATCCACAAAAATTATAAAAGAAGACAACAATTGCATGATATAAAGGGGAGGGGCAACTCCCGTAACAAGTCTTCCTGACAATATATATATTATATCAGTTTTCCAATAATACAATCATCACAAGTAATGCTTGGCAAACTCCAAGCCAATACTTAGTTTCTTTTACAACATAGGCAAAACAGCCTTTACAACAATCGTGCCACTCTTGCACGGTAGGAGGGTGCTCACGTGAGACACCAAGAACTCCTCCTCAAGCCCTGCAAAATTCTGCACAACCATCACTCAACTCACGGCACACCTTGCCAACCAACATCCAAGAACCAAGACTGCGCACTCTCCAAGTGAAGCGCATGAGCTATGCGCATTTCCCCGGCTAAATCTGCGCACCTCTCTTGCTATGCGAGCTCTCCAAAAGATGTACGAATGAGTGTGATCGAATTGATGTCCAAAAGTCATCCAACGCCATCATATATATAAGCTACGTTGGAGGGTGGTCGCTCGCCCAGCCGACCCCCTAAACAATGGCTTGCACGCTTTGACAAATTCTCAAGGATCCGTCGGCCAACCCCCATGTACGCCCATGCTCCATCGGGTATAAGTCTCCTAACGTTCCACGCTCATTTGCCAAGTCGCAAGTCGCTCCATCATATCGTCACACAAAACTCATAGAAACGTCGCATTGCTGCCCGGCGCTCCGCCCGTGTGCGGTCGTGCACGCCTGCCTGGCGTGTGCGCGCCCGGGCGCCCGACGCCCGCCCGTCGCACTTCACCGAGGGTGTTACATACTTCAAGGAATTTGCTTGATTCGTGGTTTCCTTATCTTCGGCGCATGTAGACTTCTGATTTGGTTAACAGAGTTTTGTGGTAACTCTTTGTACACATAGAATTTTCTGATATCTTCTTAATTGGACTTTATTGAAATTGGTTCACGTCGTATCAATCCGAAACAACATCGCATCACCGATCCGAACAAACCAAGTGAAGGTGTCGTGGAGTTCGCTGATTGCGATTATGCGACCATCGCATCGCACACATCACATCGTCAATCCAGAAGGAAACAACTATTTTTATTGAGTTCACGATAGCGATTTGTGACCATCGCATCGCAAGTACCGCATCGTCGATCTAGAAGGGACTAAGTGTTGTTATAAGTGGCGCGACAGCAATTGCAACCATCGCGTTTGCTGAAAGAGATTGTGGCAATCGGAGAAAACCCATGAAGCTGTCAAATAGATGACTGATACGAGACGAGAAGGAGGGAGAGAAATTGACCCTAATATAAAGGAAATATCTGACCGATTTGAGAGATTATCCTTGACGCCTGCACCCAGGCCATCAAAGACCTACAGGAGATCCTTGAGAGGGAGAACCTAGAACTAGAGCAGTTTCTAGAATAGGGAACAAACAAAGGGATTGACTCTCTGCCACAAGAGAAGTTTGACAGAGTGCAATAGATCTACCTTAGAAGATCCCAAACAAAGGCTGCAGGAGTCAAATAGAACTATGATAGCCAAGAGAATAAAGGGGTCAAACAGATGGAGATTACACCAGGATGCTCCACCAAAAATCCAGGCAAGAAAAGAGGAAGAAGAAGACAAAATGATCTCCTATCATAATGCGGGAAACTCCCGATTAATTCAGGCAAGATGAAAGATCTTACCAATTACTCTTTTACAAACACTTCATTATGAAGCTCACAACCTGGAACATTAGGGGGCTAGGCATCAAAAGACAACAAATAAATCTCAGTAATAGAATAAAAGAAGAAAAACCAGACATGGTTTTCATACAAGAAACCAAATGCTCAGTAGAAAAGATCAGGGACCTTCACTGCAAATGGCTCAATAACTATGAGTACTTGGAGGTCAAAGCTAGCAACACACTGGGGGGAATTCTTACCCTTTGGAATCCTAAAAAATTTGAGATCACAGATGCAGAAACATCCATAAATCACTTCTCTATTGTAATACAACCTCTGAGGGACAAAGATTGTTACTTGACCACAAATGTCTATGGTCCTCAGCTGCTTGAAGATAAACTAAAACTCCACACCTCACTAGAGGAACTAAGAGAAATACACCCAAACATCTCCTGGATTTTGTGGGGGGGGGGGGACTTCAATATGATTAGATCACTTTCAGAAAAAAAAGGGTGAAGCAGAATGTTGGGACGAGACTCACTCACATTCCAGAACTTCTTAGACAACATGACACTGGTTAGCATGGAGACAATAAATGGCATCTTCACTTGGAATAACAGGAGAGGGGGAACCGCCCAAGTTGCATCGAAATTAGATCACTTCATAATTTCGGAGGACCTCCTTCTCTTGGGTCACTCCATGACAGCCTGGATTCTTCCTTTCGGTGGTTCGAATCACTGGCATGTAGAGTTGGAAGCTTCTTTTATTGGAACCCCAAGAAACAGACCTTTCAGGTTTGAAAATGCATGGCTCACTCATCCAAACTTCTCCAATAATATTGGAAAGTGGTGGGTGGAAGACATGCCCACTTAGGGCACAAAAATGTTCATCCTACATCAACAACTCAAACATATCAAACAAAGGCTCAAAGAATGGAACATAAATGAGTTTGGCAACATTTTCGAAGCCAAAAGAGAAGTGGAAAGTAAATTACAAGAAACTAATCAAATTATCATCAAGGAAGGATTCACAGAGGAAAGGAAGGTACTGGCAGACTCTCTATAGCAAGAATGGGATAATAGATGTCAGCAGGAGGAGATCTTCTGGAAACAAAAATCTAGAGTAAAGTGGACTAAAGAAGGGGAGAGAAATACTAGTTTCTTCCATAAATATAATATGAAACACAGGGCTCATAATAGAATCCACAAGGGAAGGAGTTGAATACTCACAAGGAAATGGAATCGGTGTTGGTTCAACACTTCAAAAGCATAGCAGTGGAAACCTTGGCAAATAGATCTCAATCCATTAAGAACTTCACTAAGAATATTCCCAAATTGGTGACCAGGGAAGACAACTATAACCTCAATAGGCCAGTTACGGAGGAAGAGGTCAACGAAGTGATCAAAGTGATGCACAACGGGAAAGCTCTAGGCCTGGATGGTTTCAATGTAGACTTCTTCAAAACATGCTGGGAGATAGTAGGAAACGACATTCTTGATGTGGTAGAGGACTCGAGAAAATCAAGAAAAGTTCTCAGAGCGATTACTAAATCTTTCATAGCTTTAATCCCTAAATAGGAAAAGGCCATGACACCATAGAGATTTAGACCAATAGCACTTTGTAATGTGGTGTAGAAAATCATTTCCAAAGTTATTGTTAACAGACTCAAACCTCTACTCCCATCGCTAGTTTCAAAGGAGAAAACTGGATATGTGGAAGGTAGAAAAATCCTCAACAACATCATCCAAGCACATGAAGTGGTCTATTCCCTCAAGACCAATAAGCAAGCAGGAATGATAATACAAATGGACATAGCGAAGGCCTATGATAAACTAAGTTGGCAATATATAAAGGAAATCCTTAAAGCTTACTCTATCCTTCTCAATGGCTTACCATCCAGCACTTTTAGGCCTTCAAGAGGCCTTAGGCAAGGCAATCCTCTCTATCCATTCCTCTTCATTCTCATGATGGAAGGATTAGGCAGAATGATCAATGCAGCCAAGAAGGAGGGAAGAATTAAGGGGCTAAAACTAACTCAGAATGGGAATGCATTGACACATCAACAATTTGTGGATGACACTATGCTGCAAGGCATACCCACTGTCAAGGAAGCCGAAGCCTTCAAACAAATCCTGAATGACCTTGCTCATGCTGATGGCACAGAGGTAAGCCTTACAAAATCCAAAGTTTTCTTTTTCAATACGGACATTTCAATCCAGAGACATCTCTCCAGAATTCTTGGTTTTCAACGAGAGAATCTTCCCTCTAAATATCTGGGTTTGCCTCTCACTGACAAACCACTGAGTAAGGAAGTATGGGAGGCAGTTACAAATAAGCTAAAGGAAAAATTCAACAACTGGACTAATAGATCCTTGAATTTGGCAGGAAGACGAGTTCTTACAAAGGTTATCCTACAAACCATTCCAATTTACATGTTCTCTGCCCTTCCAGTCCCTAAAGGAGTTTTACAGCAAATCAGGAACATACAAAGAAACTTCCTTTTGGGTAAAGGGGAAGAGAAAAAGAAATGGGCCCTAGTAGCGTGGGACAAACTCTAGAAACTCAAAACCCATGGTGGTTTAGGTCTCCACGACCAGGTCACCCTAAGCAAGGTCTTATGGGTAAAACTTTGGTGGAGATGGCTAAAGGAGTCCAATAATCCATGGACCAAGTTATGGAAACAAAAGTATGCAACAAATTGGCAGGAAAAGGACCACATTCAAATGTCGGGGCACATTAGGGGTTCTCATATTTGGAACAAGGTGTGGGAGAACAGAACTTTAGTTCAGAATCATAGCTTCTTGGAGATCAGAAATGGGAATCTAGCCTGGTTTTGGGAGGACAATTGGCAGCAGAAATAGAATCTATGCAGAGATAGTTGATCCGGATTTAAACAGGAACGCAATAGATTACAGAGATAACCATAAATACAGAGATGCGATAACCATAAATAAAGAGATGCAGCGAAAATAACACTTCATTTCATTAATGGAAAATACTGAAATATGCTTACAACCAGAATTGGAAATAAACCAGCTAGGACGATGGTAGCTTATCTCTAAGAAGAGATGTGTGGCTACATGTCTCTGAACTGTTCCGAACTTGTGTTACAATGAGGCTCGAAGGCCTATTTATTATTGAGAAACAATGGAACACCCTTCACATTCCAAAACCGACCCTTAGAAGATGAAACGCCAAATTGTGGGCCCCGTTTTGGGTAAATTGGTACATCAATTTCCCGGGGTCGTAACTTTGGCATACGACCTCCGTTTGACGCGTATGATAGCTCGTTAGAAAGATCTATCCGAGAACTACCATTGTTGGAACGAGCAACATCGGTCCATGCCCATTACATGGACCAATGTTGCCCCTAGAATCCCCAAAAAACGTCGTTTAGGGCCTCAAAATGGCTCCGGAAGTTCAGGACCCGAAAAACTGCTAAAAATAGTAAGTTGTGCTACAATTAAGGAAACTGAAAATATTGAAAGAGACAATGATGGGGGTCCAGATGGACTTGGCAGGTGGCCACCAATATCCACCTGGATCAATAGTCTAGACATCATAAAAAATGACACCCTTAATAAAGGTCTTAAAAGGGTAAGTGACTTTTGGGACCGGTCAAGAGGGGAAGGGAAATGGAGATTCTAGAAGGTACCAAATTACAGTGCAAAGACCCCTTTGAGAACCCAAGTTAAAATTCTTGAAGAGAGATCTTGGAAAAGAGAAAGATTTTAACATCAACTTCGGATGATCTTCTCAGATGGGCAGAAATAACGAAGGTAATTTCAACCTCAAAGAAGCCAAAAGCATAATCAGAGGATTTGACTATTCAAATCCTGACAAGACTTGGAAAAACATTTGGAGCAATCCTCAGTGGATGACAATAAAAATGTTCATATGGCTAGTTCAACATAAAAATATTCTGACCTGGGAAAATCTTAGAAAAAGAGGTTTTGTAGGGCCTTCTAAGTGCCATTTATGTGGTCTACAGGAGGAGACCATGGATCACCTTCTCAGCATGTGTGAGTTCACCTCCTCCATCTGGAATTGGGTAGCCTCTATCTTCAACCAAACAGATAGAAATGAAAACGACATTAGGGAAACTTTAAAGAATTGGAGGAAAGATTTCTCGGAAAATGAAATAGTCAATGTAGCTTGGACACTAATCCCAAGCTTCTTGATCTGGGATGTGTGGAAAGAATGCAACAACAGGATCTTCAAAAATAAATCAAGCTCAACTCAAGGAATTGTGGCTCAGATTCTAAATCAGATCAGAGAAATAGTTAAAGTCTTTATGAAGCAACCTCCTAGGAAACCCCTTGTTCAAAGAGACATCCTCATCCTTGAACAGTTGAGTCTTCAGTCTTATGGTACAACAGATACCGATAAGAAATCAAGGCACAAAACAAATAACAAAGCCTCCAGGCAACCTCCCCCTCATGGCTTCCTGAAACTAAACATTGATGGAGCTTCAAAAGGGAACCCAAGGGATGCTGGTTATGGAGGAGCCATAAGAGATGCAGAGGGCAATATCCAAGTTATTTTTCACAGTCATTTGGGGAGGGCCACCAACAATATGGCAGAACTCATGGCCATTGAGCAAGGCTTAGAAATCCCGATAGACTACAATCTACACAATACAATTATAGAGGCAGACTTGGAATTAATGATTAATTCGGTTAAAAGAATAAGCACTGGCTCAACACCAGATAAAGTTTCAAGGCACTAGAGACTTTCACAAGTGTTTCATAAAGTTCAATCTCACCTCAGAACACTTAGAACTCTGAGCTTTGTTCATGTGCATAGAGAAGCCAACAGAGTGTCGGACAGGCTAACCAATGAAGGAGTGATCTACACAAGAGAAAACAAATGCCTCTTATGGGAGTTTGTTTAGACTAGACAGCTTCGCGAGGACTGCAACACTCTGGCACGTGAAGACAGGGAGCACTACCAAAACTCCAAGGGGAATTAGCTAGCAGAAATCTCAGATGATGGAAGTTAAGGGCTCAAATTTCAGACAGGCTAAGTTATGGGCCTTGCAAAGGAATGGAAGGCAGAGTAGGAAGAGCGTAAAACTAGAAAGTGGCTCTAGAGCTTATCCTAAGAAAAGGGTGGTTTTGCAGCCGTTACCAGAGTTATCGGAAGCTCGATGGTACCGGAAGTGGTTTCATTAGAAAGCCTCTGATGCCACAAAAGGAGTTACATGTGGCTCTCAACAAGTTGAGAATACCGCCTTCATCGGACGGGTATCTCCCGCACATCTCTTCAACCCGATATCCTTTTCAGTCATCAGATTTGGTGGAAGCAGATCTAGGGTTGAGGATGGTCATGCTTGTTGGCGGTGGGACCGTGGCAGTTTTACTACAGTTGCCCGGGTTATCGGGTGTCCCCATTATCATAAGCGGATTTTCAGAATTGCCTCCGATGCCATTGTTCATGCAACACGTGGCTCCAGACAAATAAGGAATATCACCTTCATCAGGCGGGTAATTATCGTGCATTTAGTCTGGCCGATATCCATCATCGCCGTCGAATCTGGTGGCAGCAGATCGAGGGCTGAGGTTGATCGGGTTGGTTGGTGGTGGGACTGTGATGGTTTTGCCACAATTTCCCGCGTAATCGGGCATCAGCTCAACCACAAGCGGATTTTCGATAAAGCCATTGACCAAGTGACACATGGCTCCAAGTATAATGTGAATACCGCTCACTCTAGGCGGGTAATCCTGATGCATATAGGTCGGCCAATATCCCTCAAATCCGTTGATTTCCACGGACGGGGATCGATGACTCAGATTTGCAGTACTTGTTTTATCCGTATTTCCAAGGGAGCCACTCTTAAGCTTTGTGGATTGTAATGTGAGTGCGCATGTGGCATACGCCATCATGTATGTTATGTACCCTCTTTGTTGATTTAGTTGAATAGAAGGTCTGATTCTTGCCTGAGCAAAAAAAAGAAAGAGCTATTATACCAGGAGTAATTTTTTTTAAATGCTAAATGTATAGTGATTTTGAAATCTTAGCCTAAGACAACTTTATACATTGCGAAAAAAAAAAATATATTTAAAAATCAACTATCAAATTGACAAACAGTGTAGGTGAGATCAACCCATTTTAATGAAAACTTAAAGTCCAACCATGAAATTAACAAATTGTGGGGCAGACTGGATTCGTTATAACGAAAAATTTAAAATCAACTATCAAATTGCACATAATAGGATCGGGTTGCTAGATAAGCATCGACAAAGAAAACAAAAATTCAAATATTGAAAAATAAAAATAAAAAATAAAAGTAATAAAACATAAATAACATGACAAAAAAATCAAATATTAAAAATATATAGAAATGCAAAAAATCAAAATTGAAAAAAAAAACACAAAAAAATAAAAGAACAAAAATTCAAATATTGAAAAGAAAATAAAAATAAAAAATAATAACAAGTAATAAAACATTAAAAAAAACATGACAAAAAAATCAAATATAAAAAATATATAGTAATGACATACTAAAAAAAACTATAAAATGTAAAAAAAATTAACCATATCATGTAAAAAAAATGTTGGACACCTAATCCTCAATGGGTTAATGTGGAAGCCGAATAGACAAAAGGAGTCCAAGAGACCTTGGGATGTGGAACCCAACGGTCACAACATGTACTATAAATGTAAATCATTTTGTTAATAAAAAATGTATTCTCATGTTTTATCCTTCAGATTCTCTTGTTGCCCATGTGTGTTTAACATGGTATTAGAGCATGTGATTGTTGGTCCTCCTCCAATTTGAGCCACTTATTTTGTGGTCTCTATATACATGTCAATTCTACCTTTCTCCTAATCAGAATTTATCAGAATTGCCACCTTATAGAGCGTTTGACTGTGTGCATACATACCTATTTCATTACTAAGCAGATTTCACAGGGTATATGTCCATTTTCCTTGCCACACGCCTATGGATCTGACCTCTCAGCATGAATCTTGCTGAGTTCTTTTCCACACCTGTCAAATATGCCTCTAAATTGGTCAGATTTTGCCAGTCCAACAACCTTCTTGACAACATTAATTAATGCCCTATCTGCTTGACAGAATTGAGCGTTTTATTCTTCATTCCGCGCCATATTCCTTCCTGTGCTCTGTGGGCTCTCTGCCATAACCATTGTCTGCCATTAGCTGCCACCTTTGTCTATCAGGTCTGCTACTTACATACACCAAGCTGTTTCATCTAATTATCTCTCTGCCATTCTGAATCTACTCAGTCGTAATACTCTGCTCTCTGCGTGATAGTGGGTAACGCTTGGTATTCCCAAGGAATACCAGCTACTCTACTCAACGTCTCTACGCAGCAACGGCTAAAGAAGAGGTGTCAATCACTTTCTGCCTATTCTTGAACGCTGCCATTGAAGTCTGTTTGAATAATTTCTTGAACAACGCTCTTCAAGGTATTATACGCATCGTTCAGCTTCATTTTGTTAGGCACTATAACAAGTATATATAAGGTTATGGTCGTTCCAGAATCGATGATAATTGCCCCACTACCATTTGCGTTGAGATCGAAAGTGCCTTGGGGCAGATCAAGCTGGGAGCTGTGGACGCTGATTCCCTCGAGCTGAAGATAATTAAAAGTGGGATGCGAATCATTGCGAATGAGTGGAGTGGATTTGATGCCCCGGCCGTGTAAATTTGCTGAGTCTTCGAACAACAGAGGGCTGGTTTTGGAATCCCCCTTGTGTGAATCCTTCGCCTTCATTATCATGCCCACAATCAAACGCTAAGCGGGGCAGGAGAACATTGTCCCATATTTGTTTAAAGATGCCATCGAAGCCTCAGAATTGCAATTTTTGCATTCAGAACATTGCAGGTCTTTGCATTGCTCCTGAGGCCAAAGAAAGAGCACAAGTTTCGAAGGTGTTGGAATGTATATCATCACAATATTGGTTATACAATTGTTGTTTTAAGTATACTAAACATGTTCAAAGGATTTGATATTTTGAGACCTGATAACAAGTGGAAGCGAGTTTTGAACTGGTGCGCATCAGTTGCCTCCACGCTAGAACGAAGAACGTTGCTTCGATGAATGCGATTTGAATGTGTTGAATTTGAAACCTGTAGTGTGTTGAATGAGTATGGTGCAGTGGTGATATATTCGATTTGAGCGTTGACTATGTGCTTTGAAGTTCGTATGTGATGGCCATGTTCAAATGATGTTGACCGTAAATGTTACGTGTTGAATGAGAGACGCTGGTATATTTTAAATTAGAGAATGGTGCTTTTAATAATGAGGAAAAGCAGACGTTAAGAAGAGAAGATGAAGATAAATCCAAAGCTATGTTCCATCTGCTCGTTGAAATCCTCTAAAAAATGGAAGATTTGGGATTCAGTCCTCTGTAACTGACTGCCGATATTTCAAGCGGCAAAACTACTTGACCTGTACTCGGCTGGCAACAATATTTAAAATGATTTGGGATTCAATCCTCTGTAATCGACGTTGATATTTCATGCAACCCTAATTCCATGAACAAAACTTCTTGACCCGCACTCGGCAGGGAGCAATATTTAAAAGCGACTCCACTGGATCGAACCTAGAATCTCATCTCTCGATAGAACAACGTGAACTAACTCTGTTGAAACTAGAATCTCTGGTGTCGTAGACCAACGCCTTATCCATTAGGCCAGGGAAGTATTATTGTGTTCTATATTTTATGCTTCAGTATGTTTTTAAGTTTGAACTTTGTATTAAAAAAAAAAACATATCCAGAACCCTAAAGAGCCTTTCCAGAGACAGGCGACTTATGGCAATCGCCTTAGAAAAATTTAGACGCTGCAAAATAGCACCCTTTGCAGTCTCAACAAAGCAAGTGTCTTGAATAAAACCTAGTTGCTCAAAGATCTGAACACAAAGGCGCTTCTCACTGCCAAGAAGAACCTGGACAACAATATTTATAGCCTGATTCCGTTTTTCTAAATTCCTCACAGGCCAGAGGAATAGTCTAATCAAGGTGACTGATTTGTTGGTTCTTTTACTAGTCAAAGTTATGTTTCTATGGTCAATGAAACCGTGACTTAATTAATTGCTGCATTGATACACTGTTTATTTAATTGGTGCTTACTGGTTGCACATTGATCATTTGCTGACATTTATAAAAGATATCGCTGTGTACTCGAGGTGGGTATTACCTTTTTGCATTGAGTAGTAGTTGTTGTTCAGTTTTTTAAGGTGTAAATATGACATTGAAGAAAAAATGGCCAGAATCAGTGAGGTATTAGAGTTCCTCAAAACTCTCATATTGTCTACTAATCATGATACATTGAAAGTTAGCAAAGTTTCTCTCACAGACATTCAGGTCTGTCTACAAAATGCACAAGAGAAAATTGATTTTTTGCAGCTTGAATCTCAACTACAGCAGGAAGAATTATAGCAATGGAGTCATCATTCTGAACCTGTTTCTGTTTAGAAGATTGAAACAGACTCCCATAAACAACAAGACAATAATGTTGCAAATTTAGATTCAGTGCGTAATACAACAATAGATTTGTGTGCAAAAGTAGAAATTTAGTCCGCACTTCCCAAGCCCATCATCAGACCTTGGGAAGAGCTTGTCCACAACAAGCACAGAACTGATCTTGGATATGACAAGGACGTGTCCTTTCATATTCCAGACTACTCCAAGCCCATTCAGTTTTAGAGTGCTGGATTCATTCATGACAGTTCACATCCATCTGTTCCAGATTCTACTCCTCTTTCACAGCAACAACAACAGCCGCCACAACAGATTGTGAAATGCCAACACTATGACCGAGTTGGCCATTTGAAAGATCACTGTTTTGATCTTCATTCATATAAGCACTGTCATAAAACCACTCATTCTTCAAATAGATGCTTCAGAAACAAACGCCCCGCAAGAACAAAGATTCATCTTGGATGGATGGCTTCTTGGCAATGGGCATCAACAGCCCAAAAGATATTCCAATCACATGTCAAAACTTGTTCGAGAGTATTGAACAATCTTGTAGTTGAGTTTTCTCCATCATCTCACCTTGTATTTGACAGGGGGGAAATGATAGTCATCTACAAGCTTCAAAGTCACATCAAGCGAGCCTGAGCCACAACCTGCCACACCAGTTTCAGAATTGTAGCCAGAGACAAAGATGCCAGTGAACATGCTTTCAGTTGGTAATCTGGGACACTTCCTCTAGCAAAAGACTTCAGCTTCTTGCCAGTTTCGGAAGAATTCCAGGAACAAAATTGAGAACACTTCCTCTAGCAGAAGACTCCAGCTTCTTGCCAGTTTTGGAAGAGTTCCAAGAATTGCATTAAGCATTCCAGAGTTGTTGGTCATCCTTAAACCATCGCAGGTTGAGACTTCCCTTTTTAGGTTGAAGTTCTCCCTTTTATTTGGGGTGAGACCTCCCTTTCATGGTTGAAGGTTTCCCTCTTCAAAACAATAGGAGCACTTCCTCTAGCAGAAGATTTCAACTTCTTGCCAGTTTTGGAAGAGTTCCAGGAACTGCATTAAGCGTTCCAGTGTTGGTGGTCATCCTTAAACCACCACCCTTTATACCGACATTTCAGAGAGCACATTCAACCTAGTGCTGCCATGCATTTTTGCACATTTTATATTACAGCTCTCTTCTTGGACTCATACATAACCTTTTGGATTAAGGGGGGGAATGTTGGATACCTAATCCTCAATGGGTTAGTGTGGAAGCCGAATAGACAAAAGGAGTCCAAGAGACCTCGGGATGTGGAACCCAACAGTCACAACATGTACTATAAATGTAAATCATTTGTTAATAAAAAATGTGTTCTCATGTTTTATCCTTTAGATTCTCTTGCTGCCCATGTGTGTTTAACAAAAAAAAAGAGTAAAATAAAATAAAAACCAAATAAAAATTAAAAATAAAAATTTCAAAAATAAAATACAACATTAAAAAGTAAAAACTAAAAAAAAAAATCTGTAGCGACCCCCGAGGACCAACTAGCTAGGGGTGGCAAGGGAAGATTCATGAAAAACTGAATAATTTCATAAAAAAAAAAAATCAAAAAAATGTAAAAAATAACTTGTAAAAATGAATACATCACACACACACACACACATTAATGAGAGAAAAAAAAAGAAAGATCAATTTTAAGTTAAAAAAAAAATAAAAAATAAAAAACATCATTTAAGTTAAATAATATAAATTAAATTAAATAAAAAATTAAAATAAAAATAAAATTAAAAACAAAAATTAAAACAATTAAAAAATAATTAATTAAAAATTACTATTATAATATAATATATAATATATATAATATAATATATATATATATATATATAATACATGAATGATGATGATGATGATGGTTAACGTCCACTAAGACCAAACTTTGGTCTATTAGACCTAAAGAAACGAATTATTTAGTTTGATTTAAGATTTTATTCCTATGCTAAAAAGCTTGGAGAGAAGCCTCTCGAGCTCGCTGTAATTTTGACAACGTAAAAGGCTAGCAAGGTCAATATTGCAACAAAGATTTTGAAACTGAGATCTAATGTGGTTGTATGTGGGGCACTCTAAGAGGAAGTGATTTTCATCCTCGATGTTCATATTCTCATAGAGATGGCAGAACCTTTCCATCCATGATGTTGTAGGAACTGCCCAACAACCCGTTTCACTATGGAGCTCATGAGAGTTCGTTCTAATCTTGGCTATATTAATTTTCTTCTTTGAGCTAGTTAAAACAGAGAGATACTTTTGATCTTCTAGGGTGGGGTTGATGACCTCCTTATAACAACTTAATTTTTGTTTAGCAGCTAAATCTTTCTCACACCACATTTTTTCTTTGAACTTAGAAGTAACATTTTTTTTAATGTTATTAATGTTTTGCAATGCAACATTCTCGTCGATCTCCTAATGGTTTACCCAGGCCCTGGTGTCTTTATACCAACCTCGTTTGAGCCTTAGGTGGTTTTAGCTAGAATTTAAAGCTAGCTTAGGAAGTCTATGGTCTCCTATGTTATTGAGTTTGTGCTTGTACAACATAAGCCTAGTCATAGCCAGGCTCTCAATAGGGGAAAGACCCACTTCTATAAGGAGAATAGGATAAGGTGTGTTGCTTTTAATTTTGAGGTTATACATTATAAAATGCTTCTGGATTTGCTCAATCTTTCTCCAAGATTCTCTAGAAATCTACAACCCCAAACCTCAACATCCATATAAATAACCGAAAGTGACTAAATTTCAAAAGGAACTTTCTATCCCACATACAAGGTTGTCGTTTACAATTAATTTCAAGACAAAAAGTTTCCACTCCCATTAATCCTTTCCTCAAATGCTATATTTCCAGTTGAACTTGTGTTAGAATATCAATTCCTAGTACTTGTAGAAGACCACTCCTCCAAGTACTATTGTCATACATAAAATAGCGTAAGTGTCCTTCTTGGATTTGATAATCATAACTTTTGTTTTGTCAGTGTTAACAATCATACCCATGGTAGAGCATAAATCCTTAAGAAGTATAAGTTGCTTATCAAGATCAGATGGGCACCTTGCGAGAAGAACAATATCATCAGTGTAGAGAAGAAGGATGATGGCTATCCCAGTTAAGATCGTGCCAACACATCCTGCTTCCTTTAAACAACCTTCTAGCTTATCGATGTAAATGCCAAATAGGGTAGGGGAGAGGGGGCAACCTTGTTTAACTACAATAATATCTTTCGACCACCCCTCATTGCTCTTTAACTTGACAATTACATTATCGTATAACCTTTTGAGTGGGGGGATGGACGCAGAATCCAAACCTCGACATCAATACCAGAAGTGGGAGGAGGTGGGGCCAAGCTCAAAGGCAACCTGGAGCTTGTGGGGATCCCATCGTGAATGTTGATCACCATCGAGGAAGAGGAACAATCCCTCGTGTGCGAACAAAGGTCAACTACGCCAGTCTATGAAAATGCAGTATGAGAAAATTCATCGGGAGGAGCATGAGGCAGCCATGGTAAGCCTTGGCTCAAATCTAATATTTCCAGTGTCAACGTCAAGAGAGTGTAGTGGTGGTTTAGCCTGACACGTGCACATTCTGGAAAAGCTTGAGCAGTTGGAGGCTTGGCTGGCTCATCTAGAGCAACACGTTAGCTGCTCGTTTTGCCCCCTTCCTCCACCTAGGATGTGTCCAGACAACCCAACTCCTATCAACTTTGATGATTATGTGTTTTGGTGTTCTATTCATTTTGTGAATCTTTTGGCATATCTTGCCCTCACTGTTATGGACGATTAGCTTATGTCTTTTTTGGACTGATGGCAATGGTCAACAAACCCAGTGAGGGTGAGACCGCCAGAGCTTTTAGCATTAACCTTGTAAATATTTCTTCTATAGCTAATAGAATGTTCTCACTAACAAACAAAATAAAATTATACAATGAAAATGGATGATAAATAAAAATTGAAATAGTGACGAAAGCCTATTCCAAAATTATCCATCAACATTTTCATTTTCTTTAAATTAAATTAATTTTTTATAATTTTTTTTTCAATTGTTACAATTTATGAATATGAATATTCTATAAAATCTTGAAAATTGAATTTTGACCAATATTAAATTCTTTTATATATTTTCAAATAACTTTTATTAAATTTAAATATATAAATTTAAAATAATGAGATTAAATAATAAAAAATAATATTAATAAATATTTTCATTTAAAAAATAAAAAATCTAAATCTATAAAAGGTTGAGAAAGATTAAATCTGTTTTGAGAAAGATTAAATCTGTTTTGAAGTGAAAAAAATTTAAAATCACGCTAATTAATTACACAAACTTTATTGGAAAAAAGAATTTCTAATCTTTCTTAATTGGTCACGAAACCATAAAAAGTGACAATGTTATTTTTATGGGGTTACGGAGGGAAAGAGTGACGATGTTATTTTATGGTACCTTCGTTGTGAAGCAAAAT
>APFE031317840.1:0-24363 GCA_000404065.3 Pinus taeda | reverse complement strand
AGTTATATTGATAGAGATTGAGTTAGTCCCAATTAGTTCCACATAGTATGAGATGGAAAGTTTGAGAGAAAGCTCAATGAAAATTCCATTTGGTATGAGATCATCCCTAATCTAAAAAGTGGCTAAGTTGGGGAGAAGCATCAAAGTGTTGAATGTATAATGTGTATCTTTCATTGATTAATAAGAGCATTTATGAATTTCACTTCATATGTTTTTCATATTTATAAGATTTATGTTGCAACCAATATACTAGAAATTATTACCTTTCATGAATGGACATATTACTAAGTTCAGATCAAATTATTAACTTTTATGATTGGACACTTGAGCGGGTGTTTTCTTGTAAGGTTTTCTTCTGTTTCAGTATTCATCTTTCACAACGGTTGGCTGAATGTTTGTTCGACCTCACAGTGTATGAGGTGGTGTTTCAGGCCAAGTAGTACGGATATGATAACTTCGTTCACAACAATAGTATGGCGGTCAAATGGTTAAAAATGTGAAATGTGTGGAACAAAAAATGACAAATGATATGGACTTTAATCAGTAACCTTTTATGACTTTGGAAACACCAGTAGAATTTGGTATCTGCTGGGAAAGTTTAAATTATGTCTTTAGTATATACTATATAGCCGGTTGGTTAGTCCATGGTTTACGGTTCACCCTATCGCTGCAAGTACCTAGAAGGTGGAAGCAGGAACCGCCGGCCCAGCGCTGATTGGATATGTCTTTCGTAGCTGCAACTCACTAAAGGGACGTTCAATGACCGAATATATGCAGGCCAGGTAGTAATGTTACTATTGTTTCGTTGACATCATCATTTGGCATTCACATCTAAATGTGTTTGGGGTTCCGGCTCTCTGAAGAAATCGACTAAATTTACTTTAAAACTAATATTTACAGATACTACGGTCACAGTCATACGGAATCAAATCCAATGGTTGGTGGGTTGCCACGTGCGACTTTGGAAAATAGAAGGCTTATGGGCTCCATGCTTTCGCCATCCATTCCTGTTGATGGCCATCGCTCTACTTGTGAATTCGTGTTTATATATCTGCCACGAGTTGAATCCCAAGCCCATATCAGCCCTTGGCAACCGGCAGGAGAACTCACCGCCAAACTCAGTTACTCGCAGAGAAGATCCATTGGCAGGCAGGGGTAAAAATGCGGTGCATGCAAGGGCGAGTAGATGGAGTCCCCGTTTCCACCAAACCGAAGATAAGAATAGGTCTCTGGTCACCTGAAGATGACGAGAAACTTATCAATTATATGAAGAATAACTGCCTTACCGGCCGGACCTGGAGCTATGTGGCAAAACATGTTGGTAATTAGAGAAGTACCCAGTTCCACTTTAATTATCAGTTCTACTCTGCTTTAAATTAGTGTTTTAACAATGTTAATAGTATTAATTTAGTTTAAAACTAACCTGAAACATTAAGATTCGCATATCATTTTACTTAATACAGAGTAGTTCATGAAAGTTTATGAAGTATGCTTTTTATTTTTTCTATTAAAATCATTCTCGTCTTCTTCTTTTAACGAAGGGTTTATAACGAAATGCAAAGTTTGTTTTGTATTGAGTGCCCTATCCTCTATATAATATCTCAGTGAATACCGTTTTCCTTGTCTGTACAAATATAGTACTCTCGGTGACTACCGTCTGCTCTTGGGCCGAGATCGATAATAAGTTAAGTTTCCTTTTTATAATCGAGAATTTTTTAAGTGTATAGTGAATAATAAGTAAATTTTATGTTTGAGAATTTTCAATTCTATACTAGACTTTGGAAATTCGTTGAATATAAAAAAATATGATACACATCTTTCATAGTTATAGGATTTCCGAAATATCCATTACCTGAATTGCAGACCGTTTCAACTTCCCCAAAAACAAAAATTTTTCCCAACCTACCTAAGTAAGACACACCTTAGACTAATTCAGTCATGTATATACAGGTCTCCAGAGATCCGGAAAGAGCTGCAGGTTGAGATGGATTAACTACTTACGACCTGGGCTGAAACACGGTGCAATTTCACTCCAAGAAGAACAATTGATCATACACTTACACTCTATTCTGGGCAACAGGTTTTCTTTTGATCCATTTCTGCACCTCTGCTCTCTTCTATTCATTGATTTCTCTATTAATGATCGTTCCATTTAACTGCTACATTTTGTCCATCGATTTGGAAAAGTGAATGACGTTGACGACGCAGGTGGTCTCAAATTGCTTCCTATTTGCCTGGACGCACGGACAACGAGATCAAGAATTACTGGAACTCTTATATCAAAAAGAAGCTGAACGGGTTTTCCTGCTCCTCCTCCACCAAAGCCAACGGCAACAACAGCACAAAATTTAACGTCCCCTTGGAACCCAATTCAGTCTCTGCGGGGGCTCATAATACGGGGTTTCACTCCGCCAAACCATCGGACGTCGACATTCCTGAAGGGTGCCTGCAGTCCCTTGATAACATCTTGAATGCATTGATCACTGAAGAAAATCAGCTTTATGGTATTCAGAACGGACTGGATTTAAAGTATGTACAAGTACAGGAGCAAAACAATGAGTTTGCAATTGATATAGACCCCACCAACAACCAGCTTATTTCTTGCTCTCAGCTGTGCACAGATTCTACCTCTACTCAGACCAGTGAGAGCTTCTCTCAGGCTTTTACATATCCCAGTCTGCAACCACAAGGGCATACTTATAAGACTGCAAAATCATCAAGATGCGGTCAATTCATAGACCCGTGGATTACATTGCCACTGCACGAAGCCCCTGTCTCTGGCAGTAATTCTGTTGGCTCTAGCAACATTATCCCCGCTCTTGATGAGATCAGTGACTCGATGAAATGGGAAATTGGAAAAGACGGCGAGATGCTTAGTATTGAGATCGACTATTCTTTTTTGACAGCATCTCCTGGAACAACTGCACGGAGCGCTCTCCATTCCTACTCGAATGCAGCTGATTTTAGCAATGTTTACCCAGAAGCTGAGTCATACCCACCACATCATTCCCGCTCCCAATTTAGTGCACCAGAAATTCTATGGGCCGACGTTGATCAGTACTCTAAGATCCAGTCTCAGGATCGGGACGATTGCAATGATCTTGGGAATTTGATATACGATGAAGTAAAATTGGGCGCACCAATTTACATTAATAATGATAGGGAGAAGAGGTATCAGTTGCCTCCGTTGGGAGAAGTGCAGGTTGGTGATAAACATGATTACTCCGCAATTGGGAATGAAGAAGCCATAGCAACAGTAGCTCCAACAGTGCTGGCCAGAGGAGGAAGAACGTTTGGCTTTGAGATTGAACACGAAGCCGAACAAGTTACCGTTTGGGCACAGGACAACAATATGTACAGTACCTGATATCTATCCTATCTGTTAGAAAATGCAATGCAAATGCGACCGTCTGTAACGTTTCTTAACCCATGAGTTAATTTTCTTCTTCGACAAGTAGAGTCCACTGTCACGTGATTCATCAAAGTTGTAACCTCCGATGCCTCAAAATTCAAATGTATGCCATAGGTTTACAACTTCAACGAATGTCATCTGCTTACGTCTGCATTTCAACTGTCGATTTCACAACCTTTTGACAAACGTAATTAAAGCTAAAAATGCTGATGGATTGGTTGAAAAAGCTTATTAAAAAGCTTCTTGAGCTGTAATAATCTCATTGCGAAATAGCGTAACGTCTTGGATTTTCACAATTTCCACCGATTGTGTACGACAATTTGGTGAGGGCGGGTGACTTAATGTTTAGGCAGCCCATCATACATTAATATGTCAACAAAGCTTATTGTCTTGCAGTAATCTTTTATCGGAGTGGGAAGTAAAGTAACACATAAGAGAGTGTTCTTTTTTATATGCATTTGCTTGAATCCGGAGAGCACATCGTTAGAAAACCGAGCAGTATAACATGCTTTT
This sequence comes from Pinus taeda, assembly GCA_000404065.3. NCBI lineage: Eukaryota > Viridiplantae > Streptophyta > Pinopsida > Pinales > Pinaceae > Pinus > Pinus taeda. Next base: position 20,438 of record APFE031317840.1, on the reverse strand, counting down.
TCACGTGATTAATTACAATTGGGTGATATAATTTAGCATGAATTTGTGGTTTTTTTAAATATATAAATCTGTTCCTTGTTAACCCCCAAAAAATTGAACTCTCAAGTTTAAAATTATAATTTTAATAAAATATTTTTTCTTTTAAACAAAATTAACATTAATTATTCATAAACGGGAATTAAGAATGGTTTTTATTTATTTACTTGTAATTTCTTTGCTTCAAAGCAAAGAAGTGTTGTTGGACTTTTTCAAGTTTTCGTTTTTTTATTTGAATAGATTTAATGACTTGAACGCTTTGAGAATTTGTGGTTTTTTTAAATATATAAATCTGTTCAACTGTTAACCCCAAAAAAATTGAACTCTCACGAAAAATTATAATTTTAATAAAATAATTTTTTCCCTATAACAAAATTAATATTAATTATTTATAAATGAGAATTAAAAAATTAACATTAATTATTCATATATGAGAATCAAGAATGGTTTTCATTTATTTACTTGAATCAAACTAATTTCCTTGCTTCAAAGAAGTGTTGTGGGATTTTTTTCGTCGTTTTATTTGAATAGATTTAATGACCTGAACATTTTGAGCAGTTAACTTATAAATTTACTAACTTAAACTCAAATATGTAATTTCAACAAATCTTGTTTAGTTATAAACAAAATTACCATCTCAAACTCAAATTTATAATTCCAACACATTTTGTTTGAAACAATGATCTTGTTTTAAAGTGGGAAGTAAAGTAACACATAACAAACTGTTCTTTTTTAAACCATTTATTTGAATCTAGAAAGCAAATCCTTTGAAAACAAAGCATACTAGTTCTTCACATTTTTTTTGTTTTATCAAACTCTTGGTGATATAATTTATAGTAAAATTGTGGTTAGTTATATATATACTTAGAATATTTATATTATAAAAATTTGCAAGTTAATATTTAAATTTGTGATTTTAATAATTTTAATTAAAATTTTGAAAATATCTTATAAAATAAATATATTTTTTTAAAGTGGGAATTTGGAGCCTAAGGATTTGGAAATTCTTATTATTGAAATTATAAATTTATGGTTTTCCCAACTTCAATCAAATCTCCAATAAAATCTATTGAAATATTTTTATAAAATTTATAAAATATTCAATTCAATGTGGTAAACTCATCAATCCCCAACTAAATATCAAATTGTCTTTACCATACATGGTTAGGCTTCTCTTAAAAGGAAAATTCTTTGAAAACATTCAAAATTGAAAGTTTTTTTTCTCAGTATTCTTTCTTATAAATTAAATATGCAAATAGATATAAATATGTTTTATAAGAAATTGTTAGATTTAAGGACAAATATGGACGCTTTAATTTTGGATGCATTAGATGGATGTTAAAATAAAAAAAACATTATTTGGAAAAAAATATATGATGCATTTGAAGTCATTAAGACCTATAATTAAAAAAAGGAAAATATATTATTTGATAATGCTAAAGTCTTTTAGGTTGTATTAATGCTAGTCCTTGTAATTTCACACACACACAGACATACACACACACACACACACACACACACATATATATATATAAAATATTTTTTTTCAAAGGGAAAAGACTTGTAATTTTATTCATCTTGAAACAAGGAACAAAATTACATTTTGCATATGTGGTAAGTGTTCACTATGATAATTTTGGCTTATGAGATAAAGAGAAAAAACATATGAAAATTAGAAACTAAATGTGATAATAATCACTTAACTTTTCTTTGTTGCATTTTTTTCCTACACTTTCTACCATTTCCGTGTGTTTGGATCAACCAGAACCATTGCTAGTTTGCATCTTGTTGACTTTGTTGGGGATTATCTTTCTGAGTTAGAGCTCTTAGAAATATGAACTCCCTTTGAACCCTATGTCCCATTTTTTGTATGTGCATCATTTTTTTTTTGTTTTGTTGTCGGAATCTCTTGTGCGTCAATGCCATTCTACATATGGGATATGCTACCATGTTAGACCAATGCTTCCACTTCTGCTTAGTTTGGATGGTTCTCCATGATTTCTTCTTCATCTTCTTCTGAGAGGTGAGCATCATAAGCCTACCATCATTTGATTTATGTCCTACCTCTTTTTCCTTTTAGGGATCTCTTTTTCCTAAGGGCGTGTGTTCTGCGAGTGTCTTGTTTAGAACCATATTCAACATCTTAAAGTCATGTTCTCGTATTCTAATAATTGGGTCCAATGAAAGTTTTTGTTTTAGTAATATGTAGTCAAGTAGATCTTTTTGAGGTCTATCTCTATGTAGATTTTGGCAAAAAAAAGGCCTTTCTCTATTCTTTTGAGGTCCATCTTTTTGAATTTTCTCAGTGTTTCCACTTTAATCTAGAACCGTGTGATGTCAAAAAGGGAGGGGGAGATTTGGTAGCCTCATCCATACTGGCATAGTGGAGACCACCATTTTTGTGGCATCAAAATTTGGGAACCATGGGGTAATGAAGGGCCCACCTCTAAATCAAAACCATGACCCATCATTCAATACTTTTTCCAGATTTGCTTGAGTATCAAATTGGATGGTAAAAAAACCTTTGGAATGTAAATAGATCTCACAATTGGGAGTTCGAGGTGAAAATACCCACTGGTGTAAAATGTCAGAGCTATGAAAAAACCATTAAACCTGCACATCATAGTTTTCGATTATAGAGAAGAAAAAGAGAGTTTGACTCTGGAAGATTAACCTCCACAGCAGACACATGCTTCATTTTTTCTACAATGTAGGGACCTGGGTTGATTTAAGGATGATTTGCATGTATGGAAGCATTTCCCTATGTCACATCCTTGTAGGAAGCATATCTACTGGAGGTCCTCGACCCTAGAGCTCCGCGACGAAGCCTGAGGTTCAATATTATGGTAGAGTTCCTTGAGATGTGATATTCCTTCATCACGGAAAGATCTTGAAGCATCCTCCTTTTAGAAAGAAGACACTAAGTTTTTATAGGGACACCCAACTTGTACATGATTTGCTGCTTCATATTTCCCATAGAGTCTGAAGCCATGACCAAAAAAGGAAGGATTACCATTTATATTTTTAGTGACGATCTAGAATATTTGCTTATATAACTCTTCCTATATTTCATCCAACATAGGACTGCGAATGGGAGGGAGTTTTCCTTGTGAAATCATATCACTCATGTGCGTAGGGAGGAACATCTCTGCAGGTTGTATATCCATCAAGGCTTTATCAACCAGGTTTTCTTGGCTACCCCCAGAAAGGATACTAGTTATTGATATGTGGATATGCTTCTAGTCAACCGGTTATATTCCACGAAACATTGTAGTGGCATCATTGCCATGGCCATGCATCACATAACCACCAATTATTGCATTCAATGAAGCTAAATTTATCTAATTCATTTTGTTAATCACTTTTTGTGCCTTTTCAATGCACCCACATTTAGCATACATGTCTAACAGGGCACTTTCCACATAGAAATCTCACACAATTTGACTTCTAATCATATAACCATGGATTTCCTTACCACAACTTAGAGCTACAAAGTCAACACATGTTTGGATAGCACTAGCAATTGTAACTGAGTTTAGTTTCACAGTGAAAGCACTCATTTCTTTCAAGGGTTGTAAAGACCCTTCTCCATGTGCATTATTTGCATAAGCCACAATCGTTGAAGTTCATCAGATCACATTATGCTTAACAACTACTCACTACATTTCTCGAAATAGTATCATGACATCCTCAAGCATGCCATTCTATCAATACCTTATAACTTTTGAATTCCATGCAATAATTTTGCTCTTAAAGATTTTCATCAAATGTATTGAATTCATCCTTCATACTTCTACACTTCAAAATGTGTCTACAAGGGAACTTCCCACATAAACATCTGATTCAAGACCACCCTTAATAGTATAATTATGAATCCCCTTGCCATGTTGTAGAGCTATTAAGCTCCCACAGTCAAGATGAATGCTCACGATCATAACATACTTGGGTTTTCCACGTTCTTCATGCATTTGAAAAAGTATTTTCAGGGCCTCTAATTCTCCATCCCTGCTCAACACACACCCTTCTAGTCCAACGATGTATGACCTTGCACTAGTTGGCCAGACTGCTTGAGAAGAAAGTAAAGAAAATCCCTTGTATGTTGTCATTGTCATTCTTCTCCTACACTCCCTCGAAAGTCAACTCTCAAGAATTTGTTATATACACTCAATGTATAATAATGTTATGTCAATCTTGGAAAAATCGTTGTACACAAAAATGCTTTGTTCTCTACAAATCGACAAGTTTTTGTAGCAAGATTCATCATTTAAATACTCAAAATGTTGTACTATAAAAAAGCTATGCATTATATATTTTCATGATAATTAACATACTAGTGTTAGGAAAATTCAAAATTCACATAGTTAGGCACAATTTTAATAAATAAAATTATATTTGGAAAACCAACTTATTTTCCTACATTTCATTTTTTACACCAACTTCAAATTCATTGAGTAGGCACCTCTAATCATCTCTCTAATTTACATATTGTTGTTGGGATGATCTAGAAGTTTGTTAACTAGTTTTCATGCAATGGGATTTTGCATAGCATCAATATATGCATTCTTGACTTGCTTTTTTATATGGAAAATTTTGGTCATCTCCTTCTCTTAGTGTTAAAGGCTACTTACGTTCACCACCTTAAACATTAATGTTCAAACAATTTTCTCACCCATTTCAAAGCTACCTTCCACCTAGAATCTATAGCTATGTGATTTTTTTTCTCTATATCCTTATGATTCCATGAAATTTTTCTTCTTTGTATTTCTTTTTATGACTTTTCGAATTCACAATAATATTTTAATAAAAGATAATTTAAAATATAAAGTTTTTCTCATGCAATAATTTATTTTTTTCTTCATTATTTACAATTATTTATTTTAAAATTTTCTCTTAATAAAATTATGTAATAATTTGTTTTTGTACTTACTTTCTAATTAAAATATATTTTTCACTTCTAATATCACCACCTTTCCACTAAATACAATATTACCCAAAATACTTTCACCATCACATCATAATCCATCTCACCATTGAAAAAATACACCATTTTGAAAACCCATTTAGCATGTCATGCTATTGCCCCGAAACAATACCAAAACACTTTCTAACGTCTCCTAATTATTCCTCTCTAATATTACCAAAACAATTCCTAAACATCGCATCATTATTCCTTCTGTTGCCTTGGTCATGTGATTGGGTAAACTAGGTGACTATAAAGGTCCGTTTTGTTCTGATTCGACTCTACCTCATATTTTGTATGGATTGTAACCGGGGAACAAAATGTACGACTGAAGTTGACTTCTAATTATTAAATTTTATGATGAGTCATATGAGTACGTCTGTAAAGTTGTGTATGCCTGTAAAGTTTTATTTTCTTTCACATGAGTGAGTCAAGTTCAGTATTCATCTTTCACACCGGCCTACTGAATGAATGTTCAACGACAAAATGTATGCGGTGGTGTTTCAGGCTCAATATAGTAATACGGATACGGCGGTGAGATGGCTAAACATGTGAAATGCCTGAAGTAAAAAATGTTCAACGACAACAATGGTACGGCGGTGAGATGGCTAAACATGTGAAATGCCTGAAGTAAAAAATGACAAATCGATATGGACTTAAAATCAATAAATTTTTATGGCTCAAAATTTGGACATACCATTATAATAATTAGTTTATTTCGTCACAAGTATTCAGCCGGTTGGTTCGTCTAGGGTTTACTCTTCAGCATAACATTGCAGGTACCTAGGTCAAATCTGTTTATTCATTAAAAAAAAATAAAAAATATATTTTATTTTATCTCACTTAAATTTAATAAATTTGTTTTCCTAGTTTCTTAACTAATTTTTTTAGTTTATATATATTTAAGAAAAATCTTTCAGGAATGAACAATGAGAACAGTTATTTCTTACTGCTATTTGAAAATATAGGCTAACCCATCACTTTATTCAAGAGAAAACATCTCACCAACAATAATAGGCTCGTGGGTTGTAGCAGGTGACAGGTTTTCTCTTGATCCATTCCTACACCTCTGCTGTCTTCTATTCTCTGATTTCTCTATTAACAATTGTCCAAGTCCCTAACTTCCTATGCCTCAAAATTCAAAGGTATGCCATATGTCATCTGCTTACGTCTGCATTTGAACTGTCGATTTCACAACCTTTTAACAAAGGAAGCTTTCTAACTGTGATAGACACAATTTACACCGACTGAGTACGATAATTTCTACCGATTACTGATTGAGTACGACAATTTCTGGAGGCTAGACATCTCCGTACGGTATTACTCCAAAGATGGGTGGGTGATTTAGAAGTTATGTTATACTAGATTTTTTTTAAATATATATATTTTAAGTTGAATTTGTTTGAAATTTAAATTGAATTGTTGGAATCAACTCATTTGTTGAAGTGTGGATCACTTATAATGGTAATTTTTTTATGAGTTGAATTTATTTATGTATTTAAAAATACATGTTAAATACATATTATTTATTTTATGTATTTATGAACCACTTAATGTGTTTGTTTATTGTTTCATAATCAATGTTCACGTTAATCCATTAAGATACACTTCTCCAAATTAATCGATGTAATAAATCCCTTAATACTTCAAAAAAACTTGCAAAGAAACAATCATTCCCACATGAATCTCAAACACAAGTGCCTTGCATAAAGAGTTAGGGAAAATGGGGAGGCTAACTACATAGGAGGCAAAGAAAAGTGAAATCACTGGAAAATGGGGAGGCTAACTACATAGGAGGGAAAGAAAAGTGAAATCATTGAGAGCCCTAAGTTAGTGTAGTGAACATTCAAATTGAAGGTGAAGAGTGCATGAATCTTACATATTGAGCACATCTTGTCCACCACCGCACTTATAGGGCCAAAGGCGTAGTTGTATGCTAAACTTTATCCATTTATGGAAAAGGATTCTTTATGATAATCAAAATATTCATGGTATAAATATTTTGAAATATGGAAGGGAGTAAGAAAATATTCATGGTATAATTATTTTAAAATATTGACCATGTTTTAATTTTATTTCTATTAGAATGTTTTTCCTTTTTTTCTTTGTAGCTATGTTTTAACATAGAATTATGTTGGTTATTAGGTGGCTTTTGAAATTAATGTGAATCTTCACTTAGTGAAGATTATTTTTCTTGTCCAATTTTGTGTATGTTTATAGTTATGCTTGCATCTCCTTTTCCATGCATTAATCAAAAGTGGAATCAATTCTTTTGATATCTTTTTATATTTCATAAACTATAGCCTGAAAGAAATTTTGTGGTTAGGTAAAGAAGATATAACAAGTAATTCATAGCATTAAGAAATCTCATATTTTAAGGGAAAAAAAAACAACTTATAATTAGTCTAAAATGGGAGGATGGAACCTCTTTATATGCTCCTTGCAACACATTGATATTCACAAAGATGATAATAAAATTATGGTAGTATTGATGAGTCCACAAAGAAATCAATATGCATCTTATGTGCTTGATAATGTAAAATTAAAAGCTTGAAATGAACTTGTAAAAGAGGCCATTAAAAATGAAGTGGAATACGTTAAAAAGACAATAGCTATTTGCCGAAGGTGTGAGAAAACAGTGGTGCAGTTTCAGGGAACTAATAAATATAAACCTAAGAGAAGAAGAGACTAGCCTTGGGAGAACAACAAACCTGTTATAAGAATAAGATGATGGAAAAATATATAAATAGACAACAACCTTAAGAAATGGAAGAAACATTAACAATCAGCTGACGAAGTTGAATAATAAAGAAGGTCATTGTCAAGGGCCCTGAAGGGTATGATAACATTGAATTAAAGAAGTGAATCCATAATAAAATTGATCAATTTAAGGAAGATAAGTTATGTGATTGGAGGAATAGTAACAATATTTCCAAGTGTAACAATTTTATACATTTAAGAGAGAAGAGGAAAATAAACTAGTATGACTCAAGGTGAGAAAACATGGCCAATTTAATAATATTTCTATCTTTGAAGCTAGTGGACACGGAATATTACGAAATCGAGACTATTGAAGAAAACAAAAGTTTATCTATAAATATTCAGTATGAGGAAGTGAAGGGGTGATTCTATCGAGAAGAAAGTTGTCTTAAAGATATGATGAGTGGATTGGTCAGCATGATTGGTAAAGGTCAAAGTGATGGCCTATAAATTTAGAAGTGTCATTGTAGGAAGTTCTAAGCATTTACAATCGACGAGAAATGACAAGTGATAAACCAGGAAAATGTTCCAAGGATAATAATTGTTTAAATTTTTGAAAACGAAATACACGATATAGACTAATGAGAAAACATTGAGCATGAAGTGTAGGAAGAAATATTGTTGGAAATTCTATAATGAGACTTTGAGAAGGATTACATATAAATTGGAAAAAGAAGTGAGGATCAACTAATAAAGGGTGGAATTGAATTAATTTCACTCACGAGTGGATTGATGATATATTGTTACCTCATACAAAACAACTTACTAGTGCGCGTCCTTAGTATTGAAAGAAGTTATTGCCAAATACATTGGGCATACCAAACCATTCATGGATGATAATGATGGTAGTGGTTCCAATCATTTCACAGTCCTAACTGAATATTTAATGAGTGAAAATTAAAGTGGAAGAATCCCTATTCGAACTTGAACATGAGTGAATCTACAATAAAAGAGGTCAAGTGGAAACTTGATGAGATAAGCAAATCTTTTTTGGATGAACAATGAAAATTATGAAACTAATGAATAAATGACTAGGGGGCAACAAGCCCTCATGTAGGTAGATTAAGCATAACATAAGACTTAAATATGGACGACCTCTTGTATGTGTGCCATTTAGATAAGAAAAATATGTATAGTGATCATGGAATTTTAAATTGATATTGATTATTTAAATGATTATACAAACAGTAATATCTTAGCAATGAATTTCACTAAAATTTCATTGGGGAAGGAAGAATAAGGGACGAGAGATTGAGGCTCAAGATGGTGAGGCTCATTTGAAATTTAATGATGTACTTAGATGCGTATACCTACGATATAAATAGTCAACTCCTAATATAGATAACATGAAAGGATTATCTAAAAGTACTTGGTATTTTGATGGAGACATGACACTAATAACACTGATGAGATAACATAGATCCTAGATGAATGTTGAATAATCTTAGTTCATAGTTGGTATCCAATGTTTGTACAAGTAAATGAAATTGATTTTTCTGATGAATCATGATTAGAATGCTTATAAAGTATTATTCCATATCTGATAAGTATTGAGATGTTTCTCATATTGACGATTTTTCATGATATGATGGTATGAGGGTGATCATGCACATGTGGTTAATGTTTATATAGTTGTTACAATAGTGATGATGTATACTTATGATGATTATGATATGCATAGGCATTATGATGTTATGTTGAGGTATACTGACATGTGGTTCATTTATTACATGATGATACATATTTATTGTTGAATGTTTATATTATAAATTAGGAAGATATTATGATGTGAAGCATGCGTTAATTGCAAGCATATTTTATAACATGAGAATGTGGTGATTAACAATCATGTTATTTTATCGTGATGTCATGCAAGAGTTGGCCTGTAGATTATTTTATATGATATTATGATTATAACTAATGCATTGGATGCATGTTGAGATGTGGTGACTAACAGGAAATCCATAAATGGGCCGGGAGGGTTGGTTTATTTGATGATCTTGTGGGAGCCCATACCTGTGAGAGAGAATATGTAACACCATATGGGCTGGGGACATACTCAATCAACACTACATATGCCAATGGTTCCTTTGTCTTGTATAGCTCTTGATGGATAGCTCTTGAGGGGTTATGGGACCATCTTGAGGAGGCCAAGTGCTTGATATTGTAGGCTAGGTGTTTAGTATTGGATTGGGATGCCGAAGTCTGGAGGGGGTGTAAGGACTTCGATTCCTAGAGTTGTGTGCCTTAGTAGTTGTGGAGGGAGTGGGCCAGCCTTGCGAGATGCTAGAAGTCATTGAGTACCGTACCGGATGCCTGCCTTGGGGCAGATGAGGTCTGAGTCAGGCACGAGCCTTAGGGCCAGCCTTGGACTAAGATACAGACCGGGGAGGCTTATGCCTGGTTTCGAAAGTGGGAAAAAGGATAGAGATTCCTTGAGATTTCCCGGGTGTTGTGAAAACTTTTGATGCTTACTGGTTATATTAGTTCAACATAGGGTGTAGGGCAAACATGAAGTAATAAATAACTAAATAAATAAGATGTTAATAATTCAACTTAACTTCGAGACGAATTTCCTTAAAGAGGTGGAGTATGTAATGTCACCTAATAATAATAATAATAATAATAAATAATATAATATAATATTAAAATATCAGAAAAATAAATTATAAGCAATAAAGAAAATATAATAATAGTAAATAAATAATAGATAATGAAGAAAATATAATAATAAATAAATAAATAAAATAGTAAATAACAATACTATATTTCTAAATAAATATAAATAAAAATAAACTATAAAAATAGTAAAAATAAGTAAAGTTAACAAAAAATAAAATAAAACAACAAAGAGTTAAATTAAGAGAACTATAAAAGTAGTAAAAATAAGTAAAGTTATCAAAAAGTAAAAATGAATAAAATAAGAAAGAATTGTATTAAGAGAATTACTAAATTAAGTTAAACTTAAAATAAAGAAATAAAACTTGCATGTTGACACATGGAATGTGTGCATGCGGTTCCCCTTCCAATGTTTTCTCTATTTAATAGATGGTAAGGAAGATGAGAGATCAGTCCATGATTCCATCATCCATTCTCTTGGGAGAAAAGTGTTGTGAGACAAAGGATTCCCTGTCAGTAGTACATTGCTTGAGGGCTTGGGGTTGGAAAGTTGTAGCAAGATTTTGTGCAACTGAGCCTACGGTTGGGTGGAGAGTCGTCCCCAAAACTTTGTTGTGGTTAGTAGAATTCAAATAGCATCAACTCAAAAATCACAAGTAAGGAATATCATCGCCATAGGTAAATTGTGTTTGCTCATATTCCCAAAATTCGATGTTAAATCGTTGATAAATTGTGTGTTGATTATAAATTGCATAATTAATCTAATTAGTTTCATGTTTTAATTTTGGGGTTCTTACATCCTCCATCCCTAAAAAATCTCCTTTTCCTCACATTAATTTACATTTTTAGCCATAATATGGTTGGTAGGAAGACTAAAGCGTGTTTGTAATATTGTATAACATAATGTGATTAATTTGCAGAGAAAAAGGCATATTTTGAGGCATTTACTATGCAGAGTGTAACTACCCTCCTCCCACATCTACCCAAGAAATGAGCCAACCGGGGTAAACATGTGATGAGAGGGCCACTATAAGGGATTCAACCTCATTCCTGAACTTAAGGAAATGGAATCGACAGAACACATAAACCAAACCTTACACATCAATAACAAAAACCCCATGAGACATCTCAGACACTGAAAGATCCTTCCCCTGGGTCCCACTGATCTTTTAGACCTATTGAACTTTGGATGCTCCCATGCTATAGGCATGCTAGTGTCCAGGGACCTTTGGATGCTCTCACAGGCCTGCAAGACAACGTCCATGGAATTTTCCCAGCAGACCTGTGTGAGTGTCCAAATAATTCATGGAACTTTTCTAGCCCTAAATCCTGACCACTGCCCAGAATGTGTTGTAACTTCTAGAATCCATCAAAGACATGATGACAAAGCTAATAAATGATAAATTGACCTCAGGACTAAGGTTGAGCATCCCCAACCAGGACTGAAATTTTGCCAAACACTTGGAATCAATGCAACCTACAAGTCTAGGATACAATATAGAGTGTGAATGACTAAAACACCTATAAAACATGACAAGAAGGATCACCACCTTCTCCATTGAATTGCTATAACATCAATTAGGTTTTGCATCCATTCGTTTAACCATTAAAAGTAAATACAAGAGATAACCATGACATGAACCAATCAAATAACCATGCTTAGAACCAACATAAAAGCATGTAAATAGCATAGATATATCAACCATTAAATCCACATATAAACAAGTGCAAAAGCAAGAGAACTTAGCTTTCATTAATTATTGGCAAATATGACCAAGTTCGAGACTTCCATGTATCAGCCGACTATAGACATGGCTGAACCAAATATTTCTTTTAGCTAGTCACCCCCATCCCATATTCCAAGCCTGAATGTGGGATCTCATGGATAAACCAATACAAAAACAACCAAGGGAATCTAGAGGTTAAACTACCTCCACCCTCACCAAACCGTGATCGAACCAAAGCCAGTGCTTCGATCACAACCAAACCGAACTTGGAATACCATACGGAATCCATCACTATCCTTCAGGAATTTTCCATCTCCTTGTCTTTCAGGCTTTACCACAATCCAATCTCGGATCACTAGGCCCTAAACTGAGACTAGTCTCTCATGCTTTACCATAATCCAAACCTAGATCACTATGCCCTAATCCGAGACTCCTTCCTCAGGCTTTATCGTGTATCCCACCAAAACTGGTCAAAGGATTCCTAGGCCTTTGGGAATGAACCTTGAGACCACCTCCACCCTAGATTCTGAAATCCATCCAGCAATTTGAAGCTTAAAACTGAGATAAACATCCCAACACACCATGGCATATGGAAAAAGGAAAGGCTTGGATCAAAACCATTGTCATAACCTGAAAAGGCCATGCCACCGACAACAAGAGAACCATACACCAACATGCAAATCCACGAATGTCAAAACCAACTAGAAAATCACACATGCAATATGTTACCTTCAAGTATTCCTGCTGAAGTTTCTTGATCCTGCTCTTCTTCCTTGATCCTTTCTTTCCTTCCTTTCCCTTTGTTTTCTTTTCCTTCCTTGATCCAAAGCTAGAGTGCTCCAAGAAAACTGTAAGTGACCAAGAGTGAGAGAGAGAGAATAATGAGAAAGCTCCAAACGTGAACTGAAAAAAGGTTACCAACTAATCCTCAGAAGCCCTTTTATTAATGAGGCCTCTATTTCCTTCATTTTCCTTCAATTTCCTCCTCACATGTAACTTGTGACCTTTTACCTTACTTTTCTCCTCATTTCCCTAATTTTCATAAATAAATGTGCCAAAAATTCCTTTTTTCCTTTTAATGCCTTTACCTTAGCCTTTGCCAATTTTCCTTAGCCATAAGCACATCCAATGATGCCCACTAGGATATATTTTTCCAACATTCAAATTGGAATAAGTGTCCCTTAACCATGGTCTTATTTTGCCTTTATTAACTTTTATTACAAGAACTTTTCACCAGGGGTGTTATAGAACCCTCCCCTTTGGGAACATCATCCTCGATGTTAACCACACCAAGACCTCAGCAAAACCGTTGTAAAGCAAACATACTACCCACAAAATTTTATAACTTAGATCATTGCAGTATTTACAATGAAGGACTTTCTCAAAAGAAAAACATCATGACAATATAACAACCATACTGCTTATTCGATATTTATAACTTAGCTCATGGCAATATTTACATACATATACCAAAACACCAACAAAACATATGCTGAACATATACGAAACATAAAACCAAAATTACTTTTCCTCAACCAGTAAACAATGAAGGATATAGGGCTTGCATCTGATCCACCATCTCCCATGTAGCTTCTTCAGGCCCAAAGTAGTTCCACTACACTTTAACTTACTCTATGGTTCTGTTCCTCAACATGAGATATTTCTGCTGCAATATTTACTAAGGCTCCAACTAGAACTCTCTTTCTTGCTCCACCTGTAATACAAAATAATCAATAACATGATCAACATCCTTTATATACCTCTTAAGCAATGAAATATGTAAAACATCATGGACATTCAATGTTGGAGGCAGTAAAAGTCAATTGGCCACTAGTCCAATCTTCTAAAGGATCTCAAAAGGTCTGCAATATCATTGTGACAAATTGGCACATGGTCCAATCTACAAAGAAATTTTCTTGGGCTTAATGTGCAAATACACATGCTCCCCAACTTGAAACTCCTTGAACACCCCATGCTAATCGACATCCCTTCTATCTATCATGTGTTGCCTTTGGATTTTTCTTTATAACCTTCATTTCTTTCTCCATGTTTGCCAACATATCTAATCTAATAAGTACCCTCTTCACTAGATCACTATAGCTAATGGGAGTATTACAACTTTGTCCATACAATGCCTCAAATGGGCTCATCCTCAATGACTCCTGATAACCATTATGCAAACTCAACCAATGGAAGATACTCCACCCATTTCCTCTGTTGCTGCATCATGTACATGCTTATCATATCCTTGAAGTTCTGTTGACCCTCTTTGTCTGTCCATATGTCTGTGGATGATAAGTTGTACTTAAGGCCAAATTTGTACCCAAACCTGCAAATCACTCCTTCAAGAATTTGGAAGTGAACTTTGCATCCCTGTCTGACATAATATTCTTTGGAACACCATGTAGTATCATTATCTCTCTGATGAACACCTATGCTACCTCACTGGCTGAGTATGTAGTTTTCACTGGAATGAAGTGAGAAACCTTAGTCAACCTGTCGACCATGACCATAATAGAATCATGATGTCTTACTGTCCTTGGAAGACCTGTAATGAAATTCATGGAAATGACCTCCTATTTCCACTCCAGAATCACAATAGGCTATAGTAAACCACCTAGATGCTTTCATTCTGCTTCTACCTACTAAAAATCTAACATCTATCCATGAACTCTGCCACTTCCTTCTTCATATTTTGCCAATACTAGAACTTATTCACCATCATCAACGTATTTTGGTATCCTGGGTGACCTGAGTATGGTTTGACGTGAAACTCCCTCAATATAAGATTCTTGAGGTCACTGCAATTTTACATATAGATCATGTCTGGAAATCTAACCAAACCATCTAGCGTGAGATGATAGTCTGCATCCTAATCACTTGTACCTATACCTGCACTTATATCTGTGCATGTACCTATACCTGCACCTGTACCTGTAATTTGTTGTAACTTGTGCATAATCTCCATGTACTTGTCATCTTGTTGTCCTTCCTGCAAAATCCTATCATGTAACTCTGTCCCATAAGATCTCGTACTTGTTATATGATTTACATGTACTTTCCTGTTAAGAGCATCTGCAATCCGACTCTCCTTTCCCTTAATGTATCTAATATCGAAGTCAAACTCACTAAGCGTTACCAACCATCTCGCTTGTGTAGCATTTAGATTTGGCAGGTCAAATAAATACCTCAACCCACTATGATCGGTCATCAATACAAAACTCCTGCCAAGAAGGTAGTGCCTCCACATCTTCAATGCATGTATGATCGCTGCTAGTTCAAGATCATGCTTTAGATAGTTTTATTCATGCTCATTCAATTTCCATGACTCATAGCACACTACATGTCCTTCTTGCATGATAACTTCACCAAGTCCTCTCTTGCAAGCATATGTACACACTACAAACTCCTTATCTAGATATGCAATCTTTAACATTGGTGCATGTGTCAACAACTGCTTAAGCTCCTCAAAACTAGCCTCACACTCCTTTGTCCATTTGAACTTCTTACCTTTCCTCTGCAATGATGTGATAAGATATGCAATGCGTGAGAAGTTCTTTATGAACCTCCTGTAGAAACCTACCAATCCCATGAATTATCTCACCTCATCCACATTCTTAGGAGTTGCCCCTCCATGATGGCCCTTATCTTTTCTAGATCTACTGCTATGTCATCCTTGGAGACAACATGCCCCAAGTAATATACCTCACTCTGAAATAAGTTGAACTTGTTAAGCTTAGCATACAATTGATTCTCTCTTAGCATTCTCAACTGTGCTACTAAATTCTCAACATGTTCTTCCTCCTTTTTAGAATATACCAATATGTCATCAATGAGTACAATAACAAACTTGTCCTCCTAGATCTGCCTCTCTTGCACTACCTGGGTGCCTTTGATCTGGAAATGGAGTTTCAGCTGAGAGAAAGGATTCTTGCAACACTTGAAGAAATGCAGAATAATGTAGTAGATGTAGAGGCTCACTTGTTGATCCGAATGGCAAAGTTGAAGGAAGAAGAGATGAAAAACATAGATCTGGAGGAATCGACATCTCTAGAGGTAAAGCTTGACATTTTGGTAAGTGCAGTGGAAGACATGATGCAAGGGATCATCACAAGGAATGAGTATAGTGTTCAAGCCCATCACTCACTGATTGAAGAAGAACAAGTTGTTGATCGAAAACATCTTCTTTCTTACCCCAGTTGTCATAGATCTTATAATGATTGTTTTATAGATAATATTGGAGAAGAGAGATTTGTTGATATGACATGTATGCTTGATAATGACATGTACACTAATTATTTTCCTCAGTTTGATCAGTATGATGATGATTATGTTCTCCAAACAGAAGTTAATCTTGCAAATAAATCAGCAGCTAGTTTGTGGAAGGAGGAAGTTCACTTTCAGCAACTTGAGTACAGTGATCAACCAATGCATATCAACTATGACAGTGATGAGGAAAGTATAGAAATTTTTGAAGTAAGTGAAGGATATTTGCCTTTTTGTTTTGATTCATTTAAGTTCATCAGAGACAATTTCCATGCAATTAGAAATCAACTGTCAACATGTCTTGATCTGGACCATCTTGAGGGCAATAAAAACCTTGGTCAAGACTTCTCATATTCATATTTCCAACCCCCAAATTCCATTGATTGTCAAGTTGCACATGAAGAGATGGAAGCTGGCACATATGATCAAACGATACAGGATGACTCCCTACCTTTCTGTTTTGAATCATTTTAGTTTTTGAAGGGAAAATTGCATAGTAAATCTTCGAATGAGCAGCCTATAGGAAATCCACAATCGCTCAGTTTTAATGTTGAGGATGAAGGTCATATTAAAGATGAAGGTGTGGCAGCCGAAATACATGATTTAATGATGCAAGAGGATTCTGTACCCTTTTGTTTTGAAGCATTTCAGTTTATAAAACAGAATCTTCATAATATCTCTAAAGAAAAAGATGATCAGCCAGTAGCATGTCATATAGTTTCAATAGATACATCACAACAGTCTTCTCAAGTTTTTGATGATCCTATTTCTCGCGTGTTGGATTATGTTTTTTGTAAAAGTTCTTTTCCATTAGCTAACCATTTGACAAAAGAGAATGTTGATGATAATCTAATTCAAAGTTCACCTTCATTGTCTTGTTTAACAAATTTTTCATTACAAAGCTCAGATCAAAGTTTTCAGTCATATGAAGAGATTGATAAAGGATATTTTTGTTCTGTTTGGAATCAGAAACAGAGTTTGGTTATTCACGAAATTTAGGATCCTTTTGACAACCTGCTACTATCACCAAAGAAAGACAACACATATGTGATGAAAATCTTAATATCTATCTATGAAGATTACTTGGACCAGAGCAGTTACGTGTTAATGGAAATCAAAAGATATATTTATGAAGATCCTTTCTCCGTATTCTGGAAATCATCCAGTCAACTCATGCTTCACAAGTTTATCAGCAGTCAACTTGTTTCCAGGTTTCCATGGGAGTTTCCATTTGATTCTTCCCTTTTCCTGTGCATCAGAAAGCATTTGCGAAGAAATTAAATACCAGTCAGGATGCTTGCGTGGTTGCATTGGTTGTTCCATTTCACTTGATCGAGTGGTGAAAAGAACAGTTAGAGTAGGTTTGATGAATAAGCTCAAATATGAGCATCTTTCCAGTTTGTTAGTTATGTTTTAGTCATGTTTGATTTTATTATGGTTTTTAGTTTTAACCTTGAGTCAGAGTCAGTCTGTATAATGTCAGTTTTTGTGTTGTGACTGCGTTACCCAATGGATGAAGGCATTTTCTTCTCTCCCAAAGATCTGTAGTTCTTGGCACCTCCAAGGAGCTACCATCCCCATTGGAGCCAATGTTAGAGTCGGTCTTTTCATCCCTCCATCAGCGATCAAAATCTCTTTTGTTGCATTTCATTTTTAGGTGACTCATTCAGTCTAGTCATTTGCATTCCATTAGGTGCATGGATCATCTGAAGAGAGTGGTTTTCCTCATGTCCCTCATGTCATTTACCTGCTCATTCATGTTTGTTCCTTAAAGAAGGAATATACAGTTTTCTTTTCATTAAAAATTGCAAAAGGTTGTCTTTAGGGTTTCAGTGTCAAGTAGGTCTAGGGTTTCATTAGGGTTTTGTCAATAAATACTTCAGAGTGTCTGATAATCACTAGCAGGCCATGAGGATGTTTTATCGTCAATAAATTTTGTTAATAAGTGTTCGAAAATGTGTTTTTCCTCAAAATTCTGTTTTGAGGAAAAAAACTGAGTATTTAGCCTTATTTGTACAAAAATCATGTAAATTTTGTTCTCTTCATTGTAAAGTCCTTCACCTGCACCCTGGTTTCTTTCCTTAGCCTAAGAAGCTCCAAACCCTTGCAAAGACAAGCCAAGCTTGGGTCATTTCGCTCATTACAAAGTGAAAAAGCAGTGAAAAAGTCCAAAATAGAGGTTGAAATAAAAGTTATTTTCAAAAACATTGTAAAAGTGGGTTTCATGAGCTAAAATATTAAAAGCTATTTGATTATAAGCAATTCCTTCATTTCATAAGCTCATTTGTTAAAGAGAAGCAAGGTAGAGCAAATTTGGTGAACAAGTGCGAAATTTGGGTGAATTTGGAAGAAAACTGGCTGGCGCGGCGCACTGGTGAGATGTGGCGCACTGGGAGCAAACATACAGTGTTATTTTACATGGGCATAGTGCACTGGGAAGGCATGGCGCATTGGGTGAGATTCGCGGCGCACACAGCAAAAGGCCCGAAAACGGCCAAGAATTGTTCCAAATTGCCATTAACTAGCACATATTTGACAGGTAGAGCCTCCATCTCTATGATTTATCCAATTTTGTGATAGGCTATGGTGGTTTATGAATGGTGATGGTCTAAACACATAATCAAACCCTACCATATCAAAGCCCTCACATAAAAATGGCTGCCTAGGGTTTCAACAACTGTTTGTCACCAAGTTTATCCTCTTTCCATCATTCTCTTTTCTCCCTTTTTCCATTTTTCCCTGATTTCATTGTTCCTTACCCCCTAAAATTACTAAACCCCTATCCCAAATTCCCTTTCACAAATTTCCAAATTTAAAACACCAAACCCTAAACCTATACAAAAATTCCCAATCCTATACAAAATTCCCAAACCCTCCTATATTTCCCTAACCAAATCTATCCCAATAGTCCCTAATCCCTCATTATTTTCCTCTCTCCTAACAGTCCCTTGTTTCACTTTTTTCCCCTTGGTGGCAGAGGTCAATCACATCACTAAAGGGCAGTCCAACATAGTTTCATACACCAGCATCTATTTCTCCAAGGCAATTTGTATAGTAGCAATTATGTCATCCGGTCATTCATCTGATTATGAAGTGGAGACCCAAAGTGACTCACCCATGGAGGAACATGCGCTCCAGAGGCCTCATAGAGGTGGGAGACATATTAGAGAAGAACCAACCACCCTTACTGAATTGCAGGCCTGCCCTCTTGCCATCTCTTATTTCCAGTTTCAGTCATGTTATGAGTTCTGTGAGAAGGTTGCTAATGTTAAATTTCATCATGAGTTGGCTCGCTTGTTTGTACTGCATTTACATGGTGACCAAGTTACTTTAGCTGGTGTCACCTTCACACTTACACCAGAATCTATCTCACTAGCAACCAACATACCTAACATTGGAGAGCCATGAAACAAGAGGCAGAAGATTGATCGGCAACATTTTGAGCCATATATTAAACCCACTTTCTTGAGGCAGCTCAAGAGAGTGTTTCCTTTCCGATATCTGAAAGATGAATATGCTCCACTAATGAAATTAATCATGAAGTATTTTAGTTGTGAAGGCCGTTTCTCTCGATTATATGCTTATCACATCAGATTGCTCATGCATTTCACCCGGGTACGGATGATGAACATTCCTTATTTCATATGCCAAAACATAGAGAGGATGACCATCCTTGTTCAGCACAAGACCCCTTAACAGTAGTTCAACAGTATTTTCCATTTTGCTCTCATCAAAATTTTGGTGGTTCATCAACTTGGATTACAGGGAATCACTTGGGATGATTTCATCTCCCATGAGTTTTTCAGAGTTTCATAGGGACTTCCAAAGGCTGGGCATGAGACAGGTTGACCTTCTCATCAGCATGAAGGCCATGATCCACACACTGCTACTATACCGATTTTCATTACTAATCAGAAGGGCACCAGACAGTTGTTCGCGGCAGAAAAGCGAGTGTTATCTCCACCCGGTGTGGAAGGGAACTCATTTCCGACATCAGAGGGAAATGTAGGACGAGGGGCCCTCAGGTGAGCGAGACTTTATTCTTGTTCAGGATGATGATACAGACATGG